>JAGFPH010014186.1:9452-24300 GCA_018207615.1 Philaenus spumarius | reverse complement strand
ATAGTAGGCCTAAGCATGTTTTATTGATTTTTGTTTGTGTTTGCTTTGTCAATCTAATATAAAAAGCTATTGGTTTTGAAGAATAATAAACTGATTATAAATTTGCTAAAGTTGCTATGGTAATGAATGTAAACAAACATGTGTTACTAAGCATTTTATACGAACAGCTGTTTTTGAGCACTATGGTCTTGAGTCCATACAAAAGAGGCTGTTTAGTTTTTTCCAAATTTGAAACTTTTTCGGAAAACTTTTCAAATTTTTCTTTATATAAAAACCTAGTTCGGACTATTACGAACATTTTAAAACAAAAAATTGCCAAATTGGTCCAGCAGTTCTCAATTGATGTGATTTCAAAGAAACAGCAATTCATTTTTATTATATAGATAATGTATAATATATTGACAGTGTATAAAGTTGGCGGGCGATCCAATTTCAGTAATAATTTAAATGAACCATTAAAATGGTACATGTGTTAAATTTTATGAACATCAAGCATATTTAACGAATTAATAAACTTTGAGCTTGACGAGTGAGAAGGAATTATTTTAAAATAACAAGACACTAATTCTCACACACATACGTTTGATAATTAAACATATGTGTGTGAGAATTAGTGTATTGTCATTATTATTTTAAAATATTTAACAAATGATTATAAAACCAACTACTAGACTTGCCTAAAGTAATATATTTCTTCTTCTTCTTCTTCTTCTTCTAGTGGGCGGTCCAGAACCTTATGCACGTCAGCCTCTAGGGCTTATTGCGCTCCCACAAAGGATGATGGTCCCTCAGTTCCTCCTGTCCAGATTCAAAAGCCCATTGAACTTTAGAATCTGTTTGACAAGGTTCTCCTGTGGTATGTTTTGTCCTTTGTGCAGTTTGCCAAAGGTTTCATAGCTCACCTGTTCGAGTCTCTCACACTCATATATTAGGTGTTCCGCAGTTTCCTCCTGCAAGCCACATATCCTGCATGTAGGGTTTCCAATGAAGATTCCCATGTTCTTCATGTGTTTACGAAGGTGACCATGCCCTGTGATTAGAGCGACCACCTCCCTTACCTTGCACCTGCTCAGTGACAGGATGTCCGATGCAATCTGTCTAGATGGACCTAGAAGTGCGAGTTTGCTCATCCGCAATCCAGGGATGCCTCGCCACCTTCTTCCATGCTCTAGCTCTGCCCAGTCCGCAATAGCTTTTATAGCTGTTGCCTTGGATATACCACAGAACGGTTGTGGTCCCATGAATTCAGATGCTGCTGCCTTGTTCGCCAGCTGGTCTGCACATTCGTTTCCATCTACTCCAACATGTCCTGGCACCCAACATAGTGTGACTTTGTTGAGGAAAGTAATATATTTCCTTACAGTCTTTTAAAACTGAACTATACTAAATTAACAAAGTCAAGATGATAATTTGTATTTTGCAATGAGTGCAAGTCTTATCGTATATTATGATTTTAAACAATATTAAATGCTTTTTCAAATTAAATGATTATTTAGGAGGACACATCTTAGCTAAAAACTATGATCAATATCACGGTACAAAAATACAGAAAATTTCTGTATACAATTTTAAATGTCTGAATTTGCAGCAATTTTCATTAAATAGATGAAAAAATTTAAAGAATTAACTGCAGTTATTTGAATTTTTTACAAAAGCACCAAGTTGACGAGTTTAAATTCCAAGCCTACAAAATAATACACACTTCAAAATTCTTTGAAATACAGCTGTGTGTCCTTACAATAATTAATGTGAATCATCATTTTGCAAAAAAGTTGATAGCTTTAAATGCAAGTTACAACAATTTTGTGATTTATTATCTAACTTTGTCCAGTTTGTCCAATTATTTTTCTAAAGGCCATTACACACCGCACATAGCGTTGTCTTAAGCGCATGAGACGCACACGGAAAACATAGCTCACCTTGTTTTCAAATAGACCATTTTCGACCTGCGTAGCACACGTATGAAGCTACAGTTCGCAGACGTCGCTTGCATAGCTAGGGTAGCACATGCTCACTGTGCGTTCCGAACCACGTCTTCAAGCCTGCTGCAAGGCGATGATAACCACCCAGGTTTTTCGCCTTTAAACCCAAAAAAAAAGTAAAAAATCAAGCTTGCTGCAGTGTTTTTTCCGAGTCCACTGCCACTCTGCTCGTACAGTTCATAAAGTTCATAAGTGTCCTTATTATGGAAGTGGCCGGTGATATGGGACTGTACAAAAGAATGTTATTAAGATTAAAATCTGAAGGAAAGAGTTTGGGAGGAGATTTCACTAATTGTTGATAAAGAAAGTAAGTACAAATTCAATTTAATGCTGATTCTCATCATACGTAATAATCATAACTATCATAATTATTACCAGCCTATAAATATAAACAGAAATTGTTGCTCAGATAGCTTGCGGTGTGAATTGTCAAATAGATTAGCTACGGCTACATGGGCTATGCAAGAGACGCGCGCTAGATGCAGTATGTAGTGGCTTTAATATTTACAAACAACTATTTCAGGACCCTGCCTTCTGAACATTCATTAGGATAATCGTACTCTTGCAAAGTTTATTGAGTCTAGAGACTCTTTATTTGCATGCATGAATGAGACATAATCATCAAATTAACTAACTGCAACAAAATGTTTATAAATGCAATTATTAAAAATACACAAATACTCACCAGCTTAATAACTTTTTGTAGATGTTTTTTTGTCTCAACATTTACCAAAAATGTGATGCACATTTTTTGAGCGAATCTTAATGCTCAACTAACTTTTCCCTTCTTAATTATTACTTACAACTCTTGTTTCAGAATTTCTAGAGATGTACTAACCAATATGTTTTGATTATTAATTAGATTTGTAAATTTACAAAAAAAATTTACCCTAAATTATAGGGAGAAAAGTACAGGAATATATGTTTACCAGAAGGATTCAATTAATAGTTAATTCATTATTATTATTAATTTAAATAATATTATACTTTCATTGTTTTAGTACAGCACAAATAAAACTAATATTTTTTTCTTCATAGCAAAATAAAACCGCAGTCAATGAAAGTAAACCTGCGAAGAAGAATCCATTTGTCGAATGGTTTGCAGCTCAAAAATCCAGCCTAGAAGAGGAATTTCCAGACTTGGATGCTTCGGAGTTGACAAAAGTTGGTATTAAGAGGTTTAAAGAAGTTAAACAAAATCCATCTACTAGTCAAGGAATGAAGAGGTTTTTGAGTTCTTCATCCGTATCAGAAGAAGTACGTATATGTTTTACTATCATACAAATTTTACTAAATATATAGAGAATGTTTAATATAACACACTAGAAGGCTCCGCCTTCCTGATCGCTTCGCTCACCAACTCTTGTGGTGAAACAAATGCAAACAGATTACTGTATACTATGATATTTTCACAGGAATGACGATTGATTACGGCAGAGATTTTTATTTTTATATAGAAAAAAGGCCATTTCAAGTTATAAAATATGACCAAAATGTGATGCGGTAAGTAGTATTTGAAACTGGTCAAATAGGCATAGTAAAAAATAAAGTTGGCGTAATTAATTTGAATAGTGAGGGGTCTTAGAATTATTATATAGTAAGCCTTTTTCTTTGTTAGTGTTTGCTATTACCTAAACTAAAAAAACACAGTGGAATAAATCTAAACGCTTTCAAGAAATGTGTGTTGGTTCAGTATTATAGGCCTAACTTAAAATTGTGTTTGGTTTATGATCCAAATCAGCAGTTTTATTTATAATATGTGACTACAGATGTTTGAATTATTATAATACAGTAAGCTATTTTTTGTTTGTGTTTGTTTTTATTTTGTTAACCTAACTTAAACCATTTGGTTGCGAAAACTAAATTGCCGAAGTAGTTTGCTATCGTAATGAATGTAAATGCATTCAACAAACGTGTGTTGGTTCATAAAAGATAAAGTATAACACTTCTATTTTTTTAAATAATTATATTTTGTATTCTCTTTTTCTTTGTAAATCGTTGTAAATGAAACAAAATATTATAGTAACTTTTTTATTTAACATAAGGAATTAAAATACAAATATACCTAAATTTGCAATAATTAATCAAAATTTTAAAGAAATATTCATCTTCGATTAATTATCAGTGTATTTGAAAAGTTCATAAATTTCCAGCGCCGTTTACAAATAAGAATGTGTCCGTGCTTCTGGCCTCCCTAGAGGGTACTGTTTAATTCCTTTTCAACAAAATTCATTAATTTTAAAAAGACCTTTGTTGTCGATTCTACATTTTGATTGGATGCCATTTATCATATGGTCTATGGTTCTTCTTTTTCGTTAATTTTTAGTTTAACAGCACTGCACCGGATTTTTTTCATTAACTTATTTCATATTACAGTTCACTAAATTTGCACCGGTCACTTTTGTTTATTGCTTTATGGTTGATTTTGATTATTCTCTGTTCTGTTTACTGATTTATTTTCAGTTAATTTCATTGACATTTTGTTAAATTTCGATATATCAAATTTTAATTATTTTACCAAATATACATTGATCTCGCGAAATTTATTATTGCATTTAGGTCCTAATTTTGTAATAGAGATTATAATATTCTAATTTCAATTTACTCTACTTATGTTCTTTATATTTTAAAATCTATAAAACTATTTTACCAATTAATTCTTGGCTTTTATCTCAGGCTTTACTCGATTTCTTATACTGATTTTTACATCACTTACGCATTCTAGCGTTGTCTGACTGCTTAATTCCCTACCAAACAAAACATCTGTTATACAATTTCATACGTTTGTTACAGTTTTGGTTATTATTTCGAAATGTGATGCATTTTTTAACGATTTGGAATTGTACATTTAATAAATAAATAGTAAAAAAAATGTTGTTCTTTCATAAATAGTTTCAGTGTAAGTTTTCTCTCAACAATATACTTCCGTTTATAGGTTAGGCCTAGGTTACATAATATAGGTATTGGATTTGTGTCTGTTATTCTGTAAAAAAATTGGCAAACGGTTGACCCTAAAGGCCATCCCTGTAACTTCCCGCTAAGTGTATGATGAAAGTTTGATAAACACTATTTTGGGAAATTTTGAATTGCCATAACTTTTGAATGAATCAACCGATTTTTATGCGATTTGCGGCAATCGATGCAGTTTTTTACGTCCATTGAAAGAATCAACAACAAAAATTTTTCAGATGAAAAGTTTCGGAGAAATTGAGGAAAAACACTTTTTTTTATTTTCTTTTGTTCACGATATTTTACGAATGAATCAACCGATTTTTATGCGATTTGCGGCAATCGATGCAGTTTTTCGAGTCCATTGAAAGAATCAACAACACAAATTTTTCTGATGAAAAATTTTGGAGATATTGAGAAAAAACACTTTTTTTGATTTTCTTTCGTTCACGATATCTCACTAACGAATTAACCGATTTTGACCGGACTGGTAGCGATCGACGTCGCTTTTCAAGGTTAAAAGCTGATTAGATTTTGGAATTGATCGGTAAAGCCGTTTAAAAGTTATTCCAAAAAAACCTGATTTGAAAAAATTTTATTTCTTAGTTTTTTCGAAATTTTTCAGAACCTACCGTTCCGAATTAGTTGAAATTTTCAGGAAATCTAAGTTTGATGGAACTCTTTAGAACGCCGTTTGGTAGGATCCAATCGGTTAAGCTGTTCAAAAGTTATAAGCGGGTCACATACTTACATACACACACACATACATACAGACAGGGTGACACTCTCTCGGGAGTGGTCAGGGAAGATTCCTAGAACCTCAAAACGTCGAGATTTGATAAATACTCGATTTTCGAAAAACGGGGTGAAACCAATAACTTCCCGATTTTAGAAAATTTTCAATTTTCTTTTAGCGGGAAGTTAAAAAATTATCTGATTTTAATAATTGATATATTATATTTTGCCTAATACATGCTTGACAGTTCATTTTTAGGTTATTACAGATTCTAAGTATTCCAACATATTTTAAATTATGACAGTAGGCCTACAGATCGAATATTTGTACTGTTATAGTCAGTATAGCCCACATCTAGAATTGTGTTGCTAAGCTTTTGATTCAATTCAAATCAGCTGTTTTATCTGTTATAGGACTAGGAGTGAACCCCCCCTAAATGGTGGTGGTATTTTGACCATTTTCAATCCTTAAAATCAATATTTTGCAAAATCATTTCTTAGTGCACTTTGACATAGTGCAGGGCAAAACCTTTTATATATTATATATGCATATAAATAGATAGATATATTGAGGGCTGAGTTTATACATAGTTTAATAACAATGCATTCTAGCCATTGAATTTAACGATATGTGTTATTATTTTTTATGTCCATAATTTGTTACATTAAAAGTAAATATAAAACTTTGTTCAAAAAATCTGATTGAAATGTTTCTTCATCAACTATTTGTTAAAACAGACTAACCAAGGTGATTCCCAAGATATTATAGAATGCAGTCAAGAGCCAATGGAACCTAAGAAACGAAAGTTGGCAATTTCCGAGTTAAAAGGAGATACCCTTGAAAAGAAAACATCAGTTTCAAAGTTAAAGGCATTTGCATTTAGTAAATAAACCAAGGTACCTATATAAAATTTTATTTGAACATTAGTTCATAGTAAAGTACTGACTGAATATTATAAATTAAACTTATGGAATAGAACGTACAGATAAGTTTATTCCTAAACTCTAAAATTATGATTTTTATATGTAATTATTATCTACTGATTTTGTTATTTTAAATTATTAATCCAAAGTTTTAATTGATATGAATGTTAATACCTTAAAGATTATTAAGTAGAATTAATTATTCAAATTTTAAAACTGCCATTATTAAATCCCGCATTGGCAAAAGGTTTTTTGATTTTTACAAACATCTTTTCACAAATTCGTTAAAACTAGACAAATTTAAAATATCATGTTATCATTGTTTCATTCGGCTATGTTTAAAAAAACATATTTGCTGTGAAAAAATTCTCAGTTTGAGTTGTTTGAGATATTTAAGAAAATGATTCATTAATTGGTGTTAACTTTTAAAGATTTTATAGAAACATAAAAAGTATAAATTAAATTTAAGGTGTTTTAATAAATTTTAAAATTGTTTATATAGGTTAGTTAAGAGTTTTGAAAATAATATACTGTTCATAAGGACGAAACACAAAAATTGTCGAGTAATTCTAGGCCATTAGATATTTTGTAAGGCCTAATATTTATTACTATTATGCGAAGGAGTGTTTTTGACTACACAATAGTCGCTTACAGATTGATGTGGTTGAGAACATTCCCCTCTTAATTAAATGTTTGTATAAGCGCTAAAAAAAAACTTAGACTACTTGAAAATAAATATTAAAATTCAGAAATAACTGTTCCTCAGTACTAAGTTTGTATAATGAAAACAAGTTACTACAATTTAAAAGGATGAGATGGAAGAAATACATTGTTTAGGATCCTTGATTTTGACACAAACTAAACTTTTGTTCTGCGGTTAATGTCTCTATTAGTCTAACTTGCATAAATATGTAAAGCAAACTGAACATCTTTAAGAATGATTGTCAGAACCTATTCCATCTGAGGCTTTTCTTCCGCCTTGTACCAACTGTTTGATATTTCTTTGTAAATAGTGTAATATATACTTTGTGTATTTAACCACATAAATCTGAATTTGTATAAATATTTAAATATATATAAACAAACATTGGTTGTATATTTTCTGAAAATCCTATTTTTGCCTAATAGTAATTCCCAAATGTATTTAAAAACGTAATTTTGTAGCACCTCTCAAAATTCAGGTCAATATTTTGTTTAATTTGCAACATCTAGCCTTTGCTTGAAGGCAAGCTTTTGCAGTGGCTTGGAAAAAGAAATTGTCATTATTGACTGTTTAGAGCAGAGAGTGAGAGGGTAGAAAATTAGTGTATATATTTCGTAGGCTATATAATTTTAATTTTATTAACAAATTAATAAATAATTTTGAAGATATGTAAATTTTAATTCATAATATTTTATTTTAGAATATACATTTTCAATTCATTGGTCATACTGATCTTTAATTTGTGTTTGGGAATCAATAAACCTTCTCAGCTGTTTGATGTCTTCGTCTGTGGACTGGCAACAACTGCCTATGTAGCGTACACCCAATGATAGCCATTCAGGTGCAAAGTTTGTCAGTGGCATACAACTTTCCTTATTTGTCCAACTAAAATGTAAAAATTGTTTTGTTTTATTTCATTCAATATTAGTTTTCTATGATAAATCATATTTGTACATAACAGGTCATATACACAAATTACAACACAATCAAACAACAAGCAGTTTAAAAAATATAGAAAAATATACACTAATTAACACAAATACACAAAATTGAAAAATAAAAATTCTAAGAATAAATTTCAGTACAGTCAGAATAAAACATATTGCAAAACAAAGAGATCACATCTATCAAGAAACAGTACGTTCATGATGCACAAACTCAACCACCGAGTAAAAACGTCCAGACAATAGAAATTGTCTAAAACTGTTTTTAAAAATCCTTTAGTTTGGTGAATTTTGAATGCTTTTAGGAAGCTTATTCATGAATTTTGCACCAGCTTGTAAGGGAAGTTTACTGTATAAATTTAATCTGTGCTGTCTGATAGGTACTGACAAGCTTGCCTGGTGCTGTAGTTGTGTATATCCATATTTTGGACATGTTCACACTTATTTAAAAAAAAAAGCAACACTTCAAGTATGTGTAAATACACGGAAGTGTAAGTACTCCGAATTTCTTGAAATAGTTTTACAACTTTGGTCGAGTCAATCTTTTGTAACGTGCTGTCGCTTGCCAGCCGTTTACAAACAATTTTATTAATAAAAAATAAAAAAAAATAAAATAAATCAAATTTTGACAAGTTGTTTCTAAGTTAATTAATAAAAAAAAAAAAAAATAACCTTTTGCTGCGTAACAATTACTTGTAATCTCATATTTTCAATTTGTATACTTTACTTTATTTATGTATTACTATTTCAATTCCACAAGCATTATTCCCTTTACCATAACAAAAAACAATCAAACATAACCCCAAAATTGAAAATAGGTTATGTTGTAGCCAGATCTGTGGTTGTCACAGCTGACTACCAAATCTCTGTTACGCAGATTGGTTTATTCATCTGTGCGTACAGTCATCAACTACGGGGCTTCCGACTCCAGAAAGACGAGATCTGTGTTCTGTTCACAAATCCCCTCCCCTGGAATCCGAAACTGCGGCCGAATAACTGACGCCATTTTGTATTCTAGTTAACCTACACTGACTCTAATTTTATTAACAAGGTTCACTTTACCATGAAGTACTTTACCAGGAAGGGAAAGACTCAAATCAACGAAACATAATAGTTGGCATTAGATATTTTAATGCCCCATTTCAAAATTCAAACATACATAAGAAAATAAATTGAAATTGGCAAATCATGGCTTATATTAAAATGTGCAATTACCCAACATTCATTCTCACCATTAATATTAAAATTTACACATACACCAACCTTTAATTTTATATACAACCTTTTGAATGCAGACTTATTTTAATTTAATCTTTTACTTACGTACGTTTTCTGACCTTATAGTGCACTTTATAACTTACAAACAAAAATGAATTTACTTTAATTTAATTTATGTGAAAAAATAATGTCCCCCTGAAAAAGTTTATAGTTTATTCAAAATTTAGCCTCACTATATCACTGAATTTAAGTTCTTTAAGCTTTATATATTTTTAGTTCACCTTCATATCATTTCACTGTTCAAAAAGACGTACGCAATTCGCCATTTTAGTTAGTTTTCTATTACGCACACTTTGTAAAACTTTCAGAGTCAATTACTTTGAGCTCCTTCGTATTAATTTCACTACTTAACTTTTTTTGTTATGAAACACTGTCTCTACTAACGTTGTAACATAATTTACCTGTATTTCTTCTCGAAATACCGCAAAACTTCAACTTATTGCAACATCGTTTCATAGCATTACCAGCACATCTGGTCTCCTCGGTGGCTGTTCAACAAGTGAGAACGGATCTTTGTCCAAGCCATGGACGCTGTAATAGAATGACGTCATATCGCGCGATGTATTTCTACCAATCATGTGCGTCTTTTTATTTCTTCTTTGCGTTTATCTATGCGTTTCGAGGCTACATGTCTTTTAAATTACACCCTTCGTTGGAGGCTATCTTTCGATGACGTAGTCATTTTATGTTTAATAATTATCTTAATTATTTGTCTCTTTATATTATAAAAATTACTTTTCAAATTTACTTTTTGTGAGTTAATTATTTTAAAATTAAGTTTGTCTGCATTTCCCTTTGGATTTGTATGTTTATTACTTTTCTACAAAAATGTGATCTTTTAAAATAGGCTAAATCATCCAAAATTTACTTCACTCCTCCCTTTACGTTACACCCTTTATTACTTTATTAAATCCCTGAAACTCACATATATTACACTTTCCAGTGATTAAAAATTATAAGAAGAAAAGTTTGTTTACTGTGATTTAACTCAAAAAACTATTTATTAAATTTTAATCAAAATATTACAAATGTGTTGAGAGCATTGTTTTTCTGCGCATTTTTTTTTTCTAAATACAGTAGGGTCCCGGTAATTCGAGTCTCGATAATCCGAGGTTCCGTGTAATTCGAGCTACAAATAGCATTGCATGTACCATGCATTGTGACACATTCTTGCTGTTTGAAGGATACCGATCTTTAAATTTTTATTTTCCAATGAGTCTGTCAAGAGCGTTTGTACAATAAGTCGCCGGTATAAATGCTTAACTTTTTTTATAATGCCCTGATCCATTGGCTGTACAACTAAAGTCATGTTCGGGGGGGATAATCGTAACGTTCATATAAGTGGGATAGAGTTATGCGCAGTTCAAGTGTCAATAAACAATATGATTGTTCTGTTCTGTTTACAAAAGGTTTTGTCAAGAATTAACAAGAGATTGGGCAGAGCATCAATGAAAAACTACAGTATCGGTAAGTAGAAAATTCTCGGAAGTCAAAATTCTTGGAAACCGGTACCGCGGCTATAATTACAATACGTGTACAAACACGTAAGTCCTGCTCTCTATGTCCAGCCCCCTTTCTACCAGACAGTGACCTATTTATCAAGCGATCCCTTTCACAACACAAGATTTATTTTTAGTGTTGAAAAAAAACTTCAAATTAAAGAAGTTGACTTCGAACTATCCATAATTTTTTTACATTGATATATAAAGTTCAAGAGACCGAACCGAAACTTCAAATTAAGGGTAATTTCGAATTAAAGACGTTTGAATTATCCAAGTTCTACTGTATATACAAAAATAACATCGAAACAAACTTTTCCCGGCACTGCCGCATCCCCCTGGCATGACATAATAGGTCACTTTAATATCATTTTCTAAATTTCATGAATTGTTATGTGTCAATTCCAATACATTTCAAATCAAAAATGCTGTGAGAACAATTTATTCTCTTAAATTTGCAATTAATTTCTAATAAACAGATTACTAAATAAATAATAGAGTTTTTTCAATGTATTTTGGTATTTGTTCAATAAAATTTTGATCAAACATGTATAAAAATTATTTCTTTGAAAACCAAAATTTCAATCAGCCGCCATTTTGGATACAAGTATTGTAGAAAATTTTTATTTATGCCGTTTTTCTCGTTTGAAAGAGACTTTTAAGATGATGTATCACACAATGGGTGTTCCCATTTAAACTATTTGAGTTACAACCCCTTGGAAACCAAAATTTCAATCAGTCGCCATTTTGGATACAAGTATCGTAAAATTTTTTTATTTATGCCATTTTTCTCGTTTTAAAGATACCTTTAAGATGATGTATCACACAATGGGTGTTCCCATTTAAACTATTTGAGTTGCAACCCCTTGGCCACCCCCTGAGAAGGGGTTGAAATTCTGTTGTCTGTTAAAAGGTAGAGTATTTGACCAATAACTTATTATGAAAATTACAGTATTACATCTATAACAGTTTCCAATTTATTGAGGTGTTCCTATACATATGGACCACCTGTATATATTTTCTTTATTACATGGTATTCCTATTGTCAATTTAAAAATACTTTAATATGCATGTTTGCAAAGGAAGATTAGCACGAAAAAATCAATACAATAAAACGTAGCCAATGGATACAGGAATACATCGGCTATCAAACCATCTAAATAAGATGAGGAAAGATCCACTGAATCCTATTTTGTTTTGTGGACGTGTATGATTATTAAAACTAAGTCAATATGCAGATTTTGGTTTACAATGTTATATAAGAAATTATTAGGGTTCTTATTACTATTGGTTTCCGCCGTAATCCACTGCTTACCAAGCACAACAAGAACTTACAATATTAGAAATCAGAACCAAGGTGCATCACCACTCCCAAACGTAATAGAAGAATGAGCAGCACTCTTTTTCTCACACCTATAAACATTTGGAAATAACCGGTCAAGGATTAAAATCTGTCTAAGAAAGAGGTGTGCATAACAACAATCCTTGAAGATAGAAGTGTATATATAATGCTAGACGTGAATGTCAGGTAGTAAAAATGTGTATTGTTAAGTTTTGTGTTTTTCTCGAGTTCCGTGAGGGACACCAAACCTGTCTTACTAGGTGCAGATTAGCTATTCTTACTTCTGTGTGGGAACTTTTGTTTTAATGTGCGACAACCTTTTAGGAGAGATATTTGGAAGACCCTATGTTGGGAGTTAAAACATTTCGTAAATAACTCGACAAGAATACATGTGATGGTCCAAATAAGGCAGAATTTGATCATTAACTTAGTAATACTCTAATGAACGTATTGCAAGAATTAATCCAATTATAACTTCTTTACTAACCCTATTCCAGGTACCCATTTTTCTCCACGGTTTGGCTTCACAATCCACGGGATATTTAAATGCTTAACAGTCTTAAGCAATGGTGTTACAAATTCTGGACTTTGACAATTTATTCCTACTGCTACTAATTGGTCAGAACTTTGTTTCCAGCATTCTGATGCTGCTTCGCTGAATTTTTTACCGTCAGAAATGTGCTCCGTATCCTGTAAAAGAAGAACTATTTTCAGTTCGATTCATAATTCAAATCATTGACGTGACGTTTTTATCTGGTATACAAATATTGTACAGAAACTTAGGAATAAACCACCTCTGTAACGTATTTCAAACTATAATTTAATTTAGAAAAACAATTAACAATTTACCATAGTCGAGAAACTAATCCAAGCTTTTTGCAGCGGAAACTCTTTAAGGATTTTTAGAATGGCCAATGCTTCAGCAAGAGCAGGAATAGTTTCTATCGCAAGAAGATCAACTTTTTTATCAATAAGAATTTCAATCCTAGGTTTGTGCCATGCTATCAGATCTGCTTCGGATATTTCATCAATATATTTACCGTTATATTCTGAACCGTCACATAAAGATGCTCCATAAGGTCCTATAGATCCTGCTATTAAAACTTCCCGTCCTGTTAAATTAAATAAGATAAATATCATTAACAACACTTAAATTAAAAGAGTCTCAAAGTCATCCGTCTACAGCTTATGGAAATCTTAATATAGACGAAAATCAAAAAGTTAATTAACGAGTAAAAATACAACCAATCTATTAATTGAAATCATCAAAGTAAATGAATTACAATAAAATTAATAAATTTTAACATGATTAATAAATAAGGCTACATTAGGAAAAGTAACAGAATTTCACTACAATTAGGCAAAACAGGACTTCTTAAAAATTAAATGTTTCTCTTAAAATAATAACCATAGTTTGAAGGCTTTGAGGAATTCATTGCCATAAAACGTTTTTTTGAGCAAAGTGTAAAAAAACATCATCTGCATCATGTACATTTTACGTTTAGATTCCATTGTCTGCACATCTCGTAAAATGTTCAGTTATGTTCTGCTGCTATACAGCCTTCTCTCATTGTAACCCAAATTAATTTTGTATGCAAACCAGTCAATATTTAAGCTTCATTTTAACTCTGGCAGCATACCTTAGCACAGAGGTTCTCAAACTTTTCATCCGAAGCCCCCTTTCATGATGTATCATGAGATCGCGCCTCCTTTATAATGTAATATATTTGTTGTTATATTGAGCCCATAATATTTTTTCATAAAAAGCATACATATTAAACATGTTTAAAATTAAAAGTTAATATTGTGACATTTCTTTTGTAGTGTAGGCTTATTGTACACTTACAAAAACTTTGTTTGAATGAACTTTGTTTTATACTGTTCACTACACTCTTAATAAAAATATACTTTAGTAGACAACAATAAGTTCTGATTTGTCACAAACCTAAATTTCACTCTCACGCAAAGAATGATGAACATTTATATTCTATTTCTCGTTTTCATACTATACACTAACTGTCTGCAGACCATTTAACACTTTCTGTGCTACGCCATTTTACGGTCCTATTAGCAATGAAAAGCAAGTTGGCGCCGTCGGATAGAGTTTGCGGGTTTAACCGCGCCAGGCACAGGTCTTCTTGATGCGTTCGACCTATGACTGAGCGCGGTTAAAACCACATAATAAAATCTATTCATTCCATGCCCATAAAACCTTTTCTGAATAATAAAAATAATATTTTTATGTAAACACAAGTGCAATAATATTTTTAAAACAAGTGCAAGATAATTTGTAAATCATCAAAATAGCAGTGACACACAATTAAATTTTTACTTAATTGTAATATTAACAGTAATATTAACGCCACAGTTACTTTATCGTAATATATTATAATACAAGGTGGCGCAGATGGATCGGGTGATTTTGAAGTGGACTGTACGTCTGGAGGGGGGAGCCAGGTGTTCGGCGGTCTTCGTCCTGTGGTGGGGGGGAC
>JAGFPH010014185.1:0-24306 GCA_018207615.1 Philaenus spumarius | reverse complement strand
TGCTTACCAGTACGCATACAGAACACTGCTTACCAGTACGCATACAGCACATTGCTTACCAGTACGTATACAGAACATTGCTTACCAGTACGCATACAGAACGCTCCTTACCAGTAGGCGTACAGAACATTGCTTAACCAGTAAGCATAGAGAACATTGCTTACCAGTATGTATGCAAAACATTGCATACCAGTCCACATACAGAATACTCCTTACCAGTAAGCATACAGAACATTGCTTACCAGTACACATATAGAACGCTCCTTACCAGTAGGCGTACAGAACATTGCTTAACCAGTAAGCATAGAGAACATTGCATACCAGTACACATATAGAACAATGCTTACCAGTACACATACAAATTAATTTTCAAAAGATTTAAATCATTTCATTGTTACAATTGAAGACAAGATCAAATTACAAATCGAGATACAAATTATTTTTTAATTCAGATATATTAGCAACAAAACGTTCTGTTGCTAAAACAGCTGAGCTAAAATCTTAATTTGAAAATACACCGAGTCTATAAAAGTTAAAGTACACCATATATTGGTTTTTTACCTGTTGTTTATATTGCAAAATACATGTACGGAATGTCCTACTACATCTTTGGTTGTTACAAAAACAAGATCGTGAATACAGATTAAATGAGCGGTTATATAAGGGTAGGCTAATTATAAAAGTAGAGAAGTAAACACACAATGGTCAGAGAAAACCTCAATATTATCAACTAAACTAATACTATACCTGCTTGTGATGATGATCATTTGTAGCCAGAATCTGTATGGACCCCGTCACTCAACCTAAACAAATAGTTAACAAACTCTATTAAACACACAAAAAATATGCTTCTAGTAAGTCACATGACATAAAAATCATCACAAGGCTATTGTTTGTGGCACAATAAGATAAAAGATACTATCTTGATCTGTACTAAAAAAAGTTTAAATTTAGTTGTAAATTTTAAAACAGTTTAGCAAAAAATTTTATTATTTTTTTTTTAAACTACAAATGAATGTTATACACTAAAATGTTCTGCAATATTTAATACTGTTATTTTTATTTGTTCTGGAATTATATATCATGTTATTGGAAAAAAGAATGAATTAAGGAAAACAAAAACTTTTTACACCATACAATGTTTAAATAAACCTTTTTGTTTATTTTAATGTTCCATATCACCTCTCAAGTTTGGAACAACATTTAATGAACACTCTGTACGTAAAAATATGTTTATTATGAATAACCGAAACAAATTGAATTATTAAAGTAAATCAAACAAATATCAATTGTCGTTGTAAAAATGTAAATTTAGTTAAGTCCATTGAGGTATGGATCAGCAAAGTATTTGAATTCGAAAGAGGCAAATCAGAGCAATGTTACATAACCGGTCATTTTTAACAGTACGAATTAAGACTATCTGTAACTTGTGAAACCTGATGGACTTCTTTCGTCCGTAGTATTGTGGTTTACATAAATTCCACAAATTTTTGTATTGTGGAAAGAAAAAAAAATCCGAAGGTGAGGCCCCATCTCTACTGGAATTTATTTCACACAACATCACCCAGTCTCCTTTCTTTCTGCGCGTTTGAAACCCCAACATAGAAGTTTAGAAATATGGTCAAGATCGTTGGGAAAATTTAGACTTTGCCCCCCCACCCCCCCAATAATTTGTTGCAGCAACGTCTCTACAGCCACGTATTGTAACTCCACTATATTTTTACAACTTTTCACTCTATGTTATTAGATTTATGAAACTCAATACTAAATATTTGTATTAGTTAAAATATTATTGCATTAAAGCAATTTGCTTGGGGGCTCACTAAACCAGTGAACCTGTAGCATGAGCAGCCACTGCACAGAGTACAAATTAGAAGACAGAAGTTAAGCATCTATTACTATTTTATTCAAATTATATTTCATTTCTCAAATTAATATCAGAAAATTTTTTGCTAAAGGAGTTTATTTTAACAGTATATATAATTTTTTAATATCCATGCACTTACTTCTTTTACTTCGTTCTCCTTCTCCGAAACAACCTCCTGTCTCAGTATCCAGTGCATCTCCTCCTCAAGCTAAATAAAACATGAAATTAGTTAAATAAAGGTATACAAAAAAATACAATATATTTAAGAAAAAGATTAAACAAAACATTGTACATTGCTCAAATGAGAGAACAAAAGCCGTTTGTTTAATCAGTGGTTCCAATTTAGTAGAAAGAGAAACTAAAATATCAAACTGTGAAGTGATTTAAAATTAATTTATAGAGTCACCGAAAAATATTGCTCTTTTTAAAAGGTGCAAAATCTATCTTCATTTATACTAGAACATGTATGAACTAATGTACTTAAATCTTCCCATGTTACTAAAAACAAGTACGAGTGTTTCAATATAGAGAGCAGTGTTGTTTGCACACTTTAGTTTCCACAAAGCCATCATCTTATGTTGGACTTTCTGAAAGGGATATTACAGATAGTGCCAAGTAGCGTGAAGCGTCACTTGAGCATGCGCTGTAACGTCTTACAATCTCCTACTCGACTGTGAGTCTTCAGTACAGTCACTACCAAAAAGTGTTGATATACAATCAACACGACTCCATAGCAGACATGAATTAGGTAGAGCAGACGGTTCTGACTGTACTCCGCCGCGAGAGGGGAGATGTGGTGGGAGCCGGCGTAGGAGACTTGCACACCCCCTCTTCCCGCTCCATCCTAATTGGCGCTATCTGTACAATGTTGAATCAGTTAGCCCTTTATAGACGAAGTGCCCAGGCCACGCAGCGAGCGACACAGCTGGCTGCTCAGATTGTCATCGGGCATTAATTCTTATGGAGGTTATTACATGAGGGTAGCCAGCGTCGTTGCCAGACTTGCCAGGCCTACTCAAGCTGGCGACGATGCAGTGGAGCTTATTGCACTAGGTCGCCAGTCATCCGCCACCGTGTGCATCACTGTGCAAACAGTAGTATACTGTTTCAGACTGTAGATGCACAGTGACCTGTTAACAACTATTCAGAAAGAAGAAAAAACAAGATCTGCTGACAAAGTGCCAGAAGTTGGAGGAAACGGTGAACACAGAAGATTCCATTTGTGAGATAGAAAAACACTCTTTAATTTAGAACTATACTGTGGATGAATACCACACATGTCATCTCCAAGCTGTTGAGGGTGACTGGCCACTTCACTAGCCACTGGTTCAGTAGCCATTTGCATCGCCATGTACGCCACTTGACTATGTGGCCTGGCCACCTCGTCTAATAAGGGCTTTAATTGTTCACTTTGGAAAATGAAGATGATGATGATAAAAATCTAATAAGTGACATTAGAAGTAGTGATGAACCAGTTCTTTTAAATTCTGAAAACCGTAATAATAGAAAAATCCTAGATGCCATGTGTGTTGATATGGAAAAAACACAACAAATGTTTCAAATGTGAAATAGTGAATTCCATCAGCAAGTTCATAATTTTAGTCAAAAACAACCGAAACAAGTGCTAGTATCAAAGACAGATTAAACTGTATAAACAAAACCGTACATGTGAAATATTAGATTTAAAAATGTTTGGATCTTACAAGTAGGTCTAAAATGTCTTTTAAGACAAATAGATATTTTCAGTTTATTGTTTCTCATACAAGTCATGTCCTACAGTTTTATCTAGACTTTGAATGTATTGACACAAATACCAATGGAATTTATTGGTTATTAGCACTAACTAGCTGATTCCCAGAAATACAAAATTTAGCTTGATTGAATGATGGTCAACTGAACAAATTTTGGAATAGTATTTAATTAAAGCAATTTTTTTGCTTAAAAAAAGTAATTTAAAAATTTGATAAACAATGTTCAATAAATAAAAAAAAGTTATATTTATCAGAATTTTCTATTGAATATTTTTTACCATTTTTGTCATTGTAATTGTGCAATTTGCTATCGAGAATAAAATATTTAAAATACCACTAATAAATCTTTTACTCGAAAGCAAATATTCACAAATTCTGTTAATAACACCTTTTTATAGTAATACAGTACAACCTCGGTTATGAGAGTTTCCTTATTAACCAATGAAAATAAAAATAATTAAGTACAATACCTTTTATTTTCCATCAGTAAACCTCTTTGTTTAAAGTTTTTGACGCATTTCGAGAATTTATCTCATCATCAGAAAGTCCCTCTACACGCAAAGAGGTCATCAACACGTTAAATACACATACACAAAACACACAACACATTTAAAAAACACAGTATGTAGATGCGCATCTTACGACTCCCGGATATCGACTGGTTGTGCGTTGTCAAACAGAACACGAAATAAAACTACAGTACGCCACTGGCATTCTGAATTGTTATCGCTGCGTCATACAGGGTGTTCGAATCAAAGTTCAGTTGGTCGTTTAATAATCGGTGTTCATTATTTGAGTTTAATATTTTAAAAGCCTTGTAGATTTAAAATTCTTCTACGGCGTTCATAAATTTGCCTTTACTGCAAATCTTAATTGGTTTGAAGTTGCTGCCAAAGTCCGAGTAACTATGGTCTTCGTCGATTAAATGACGCGCATAGTTGGATTTACTACCCGAAATAGTCCTCTTTGGCAGGTGTTCTTTAAACCGGACTTTGAAAGCTCTTCCCGTTTGACCTATATAAAACTTGTCACAGCTATTGCACGTTCATTTATAGACACCTGTTTGGGTTTCCAACTGTTTATGTTATTATTGGAGCGGAAGGCGATGGTTCTATTGATTTTTTGAAGGTGGAGATAATTATCTTAGGACGGATGCAACACCCTATATTCGACTTTGACTCGAACACCTTGTATAACAATTCAGAATGCCCGCAGCATATTCTAGTTTTATTTCGTGTTCTGTTTGATAACGCACAACCAGTCAATATCCGGGAGTCGAAGATGCGCATCTACATACTGTGTTTTTTAAATGTGTTTGTGTATTTAACGTTTTCTGATGATGAGATAAATTCTCGAAACGCGTCAAAAACTTTAAATAAGTTTTAAACAAAGAGGTTCACTAAGGGAAAATAAAAGGTACTGTACTGTACTTTATTCATATATATCAGTGACCTGGATAGTGGAAAAACGAATTCATTATTAAAAATAAAAACTTATGTCAAAATCAATTCTGCTTACAAATAAATATTAAGTTAACTGAATTGATTTTGATAAAGAATTCATCGCTTGAGAGGATTTCTCAATAAGTGAATGTATAGTAAAAACTTTTGTGCGAGATTAAACAAAAAGAAAAGAAAAATATCGTTTGCCCATTTCCGCTCCTTACCCAATGCAATAGTATGGTGACCTTTAGTGAACGGGTAGTATACTGAATGACGAAGCTGTCTTGGGCCTGTTTATACTTCCCTCCTAACGGTATAGTATTTAGGACTCACCATTCTTTCCCACGAGTTGTTTTTCCACCTGCTACTGTATTTTGTTTTTAAACTTCGGTGTCGGTATTAAACTTTACGAATGAGAGCGTCATTATGAGTGGAAAGCGAATGTTGTGTTGTTTTATCTTTAAATCAAAAATGGGAAGCAATTTAACGATTAAATGGAGGTGATTCAATAAGAAAAATTATTGCAAGTGATTTAGGTGTTGGGGAATTGACTGTCCGGGGATTGTAGACGAAATAGATCGGAAATTGAAAAGTGGGTATCTCAAAGATATTCAAATAAAGAAGAAGCTAGACAATCAATGAAAAAAAGCGAGCAAGAAAAAACTTCAGAGGTATTATTTTTGTGGTTTTTATTACAGTATCCAATTTCTTTCTTTTGAGTACATTATCAAACCGTCTTTGTTTATTTAAAACCAAATAAAATATTTGAGACAAGTATGGCCTATAACAACGTAAATGACGCGGGAACTCGCACCTCAATGGTTTTCTCACGGCCTACCGTATTATCCGAGCTCTGCCCTGCCTCAATTACTTCGGATAATCGTGGTTCAACTGTATTTTGTATTGAAATAAAACAGTGTATGTGAAAGTACTAACTTTTGGGATGTTTTTTTTCTCAAAAAGTAACACTTAAGTAAGTAAAAAACTCTTAAGTGTACATACAGGTAACATCTCAATAAGTTTGAAGCCAATAACTATAAAAACTTGAAGCTTTCATGTTATATTTTTAGTAACACTAGTAATACTAAATTAAGATGAAAATGTTTTCCTTATTTGATAGGGCAATTACTTTTAAACCGTAACTCTGAATGAGCAACAACTCTTTTATAAAGTCTTGTTTAAAAGAAGGACAACCATAGGCGCACAAAGAATCAAAAACCTGTGCACTTAATTTATTGATTACCTTACTAAGCTGTTTATCTATTCTATTACTAATATTATAAAGAGGTAAAATTTGTTTGTATGTAGGGGGTAATCTCTGGAACTACTGAACCGATTGAAAAAAATTGTTTTACTAATAAAAAGCTACACTATCCCCGAGTAACATAGGCTGTAATTCATTTTGATAAAAACATTAGGCCTAGACTGACGAACAAACACATGTATTTATATTTATTACCATAGCAACCAATTGAATAAAATAACAAATAAAATAACAGTTTGTTCTAATATTTCCATTAACAGCTGATTTCAAACTTTGAAGCAATTATTCGTATTTATAACTTTTAGCCAAACAATAGTCGGTATGGCGAAAATAAACAATAATAAATAAACAATATAACTTTTAGGTTAGGTCTTTATTAAATTGTAGACCTGCTGGTTCTTTTAACCTTTATTATAACTGCTGTTATAAAATATACAAAACAATTTGATTTGAACATTTAACATTATTTACCATCTTAGCTTTGGGGTTATTATTGATCCTACACCTTTATTATAAAGAAAACACAACATGATTGTGTGTATAGAAGGTTCCAACGGGGATTTCCCCTAGTATTCAATAAATAAGTTAACTTTAATGTTTATGTTT
Source organism: Philaenus spumarius (assembly GCA_018207615.1). Lineage (NCBI taxonomy): Eukaryota > Metazoa > Arthropoda > Insecta > Hemiptera > Aphrophoridae > Philaenus > Philaenus spumarius. The sequence continues at coordinate 17,376 of JAGFPH010014185.1, read as the reverse complement.
ATTACATGAAAATGACAAGTTTTTCATTACTAAAAAAACAAAGAACATTAACCAGTGCAAGGTAAAATTGGTTTGAAATTGCCTGCACGATAAGCAAAACGTGCAGAACCACAGAAAAAAGCACTGTGGGCAAAGTATAAGGTAACTTCAATTTCACCATTAGGTTCGGACCATTTAAACTTCAATGTCAGTGGCCTGAATAAAATCAAAATTTTATATTTATGATCATGTAATTTTGTCATTCTTGAATCTTATACACTACAGACTACAATTATTTTACAACAGTACATATTTGATTTAAATTCAACCTTTAAAAACACACTGCACATCAAATTTACTTGATGTTTCTTTTCAACTTGACTACTTTTATCACTATTACTTGCTCATAACTGAATCAAGTTTATCCAGAATGTTTCAGTCCTACATTAAAGATTTCTCCCAGGAACTAACCTTGGGTGTTGCTTATAACTAATTAACCACTCTATATTTTAAAAACACATTAATAGTGAAAATTATACTTATCCAATTTGGATGGACTCCTATTTAATCGCATCGTGATGCCTTATTTATTCAGTAGAAATGATTGAAACACTCCAAATTTATATTCTGTTGAAATATATACTGCAAAATCTGCTCCAATATTATATAGGCGGATGCTCATAATTTAATAGTGTGGTAATCTTGCTAAAATTGTTGTTATATTGCTTTGTAACATAATATACATTTTAATATTGATCAATCCTTTGTAAATCAAGAAAACCTCAGTATCTATCTGTATAACTAATAAGTTTATTCCATTATAGAAAATATTTGTCATTATAAAAACAATTTTTTATAAATATTATCTCAATATATTATTATAAGAGGGGGTACCCAAAAGTAACCGAAATTGCGCTTCTACGGGGCTGGTTTAGTACACATTCCTGCCACTTGTCGCCAGTTCAGTGACACCGGTGCCGTCGATCTGGCTTGTTTCGTTCGTCTGTAGTCATAGTTTTCACTGGTGCTGTTTTGTTCTCTTTTCATTTTTTTTTTGATGGCCAGTTTAAGCGAACAACATGCGGCTATGAAATTTTGCTTTCTGCTCGGTGAAAAAGCCGCCGACACTGTTTTACTGTTGAAAGCGGCTGACAAAGATGATCCTGCGGGAAAAACTCAAGTGTACGAGTGGTTTGCTCGGTTTAAAAATGGCGATTGAGGACAAACCTCACTCTGGACGTCCATCGGTTGATGAACACATGAAAATGTTGGGAAAATTCAAGAATTTGTGCTCGCAGACCGTCGACCAATTGTAAGATATTAGTAGGGTATCTTGGAGTTTGGTACAGCGAATTTTAACCGAAGATTTTGAAATGAAAAAGGGTGGCTGCCCAGGTTGTGCCTCAGGATCAAAAAGAACGTCGAGTTGAAACATGTCGTGCTTTGAAAGAACAGTTTAAACTGATCCAAATTTTCGTGATGAGTGTTGGTGCTATTGGTTACGACCCCGAAACAAAGCAACAGTCAAGCGAATGGAAGATGTCATCGTCACCCCGTCCAAAAAAATGTTGTCAAATCAAAACGATGCTAATTTGTTTTTTTTTTTTTTTATGTGAAGGGGGAAGTTCATTCGGAGTTTGTTCCACCAGGTCAGACCGTTAATTTAGAAGTTTTAAGAAGATTGCGCAACAGTGTTCGACAAAAAATACCCGATTTGTGGCAGACAGGAGACTGGTTTTTCCACCACGATAATGCACCTTCAAACACAGCCATCTGTTTGCCAGTTTTTGGCTAAAAATGGCATGGTTCCGCTGCCCCCACGCGCCTCCGTTTGATATTGTCTTATTTCCACGCATGAAAAAGGGAATGTAAGGACTTAAATTTGAGAATGTTGATGGAGTGAAGAAAAAACGAGGGAGGAGCTGTCAGCCATAACTGAAGAAGAGTACATAACATGTTTTAACAGTGGAAGCACCGATGGGACAAATGTATAAATTGTAATGGAGAGTACTTTGAAGGGGGATAAGGTTGTTTTGTACAAAAATTGATATATTTAGCTTTTAAAAAATAATTTAGTTTTTTATTTTGGGTACCCCCTTTGTTCGCAAGACTAACCTATTATTTTTTTGTATAGGCTAGTCAACAATTTGATAAAGTTTATGGTTCAGATCATTTATTTGAAGTCGTTATTGAGAAGAGTTCAAATAAATTGTAAAGATTAAATTTGTGGTAACAAAACTAAAATGTGAGCAATTTAACTAGCTCATGAATTGTTTCTTCTACATTTCCATACTAAATTTGTGTATGCACTTATTCCTGTATATTTTTTATTTATACATGTCAAAAGTAAATTCTTTTTATTTTTATTTCTTCTAAAAATAAATCAAAATATTGATTACTACTTCAAACCTTTTTTTGTAAATTCAGCTCTTTTTCACTTCATAAATAACCAAATACTAAAAGTATATTGATAATTTACTTAAATTTTATTCCTTACAGTTACTTTCTGTATTTGCTCCACTATTGGCTGAAAACCTGAATATTTATTCTCTGTCTTCCGTTTCCAAATTGAAATTATAGTTTCTTTTCCTTAGCTAACATTTAAAAATTCAATACACATTTGAAAGGGAAGTGGTGAAAAATTAATAAAAGAAAAGTGCTTTAAGAATTAAAATCAAGGTTTTGTGAAATTGTTTGAATTAACATTAAAATTTAATAAAACTATAAAGCTTTCCAACACCAGTTTACAAAGCAGACAAGAATTAATTACAACATCAAATAGTCTTTAGACTCACCTTATTTTGTTATTCGTCAAATATTTTATAATTGTCTTTTTATATATACTTGTGCAGAACTTCTTCCTTGTACTTTTGATAACTAGGTCTGTGTGTTTTTGAAATCCTTTTTGTTACTTGCTTTCTAAACATACTGTTTACTTATTTACTAAAGTGACAAAATTGTCAACGACTTGTAGTCCATTTTTGTACTTTGAAGAGAAACCTTGGTTTCAAATGCTTTTTAAAGTTCTCATAAAACAATTGTTATTTTTTTTTTAATGCCATTTGTCACCCACCTGTCCATCCAAATTACCTTTTATTGTTTTTTTAATACAAAAAATAAAATTAAAGGGAAAAAGGCTAACACATTTTTATATGAACCAGGTTTGTTCATTTCTACAAACAGTTGACTGTGTACCTTTTATTAATGGGTCAACAAGTGTGCAAAGCCGAAGGTATATAAATATATGTTATATGTATATCAAAAATACTCTGATTTCTTAATTACGACCTTTTATGAGAAACCAATTCCATCTAAATGGAATAAAAAAGGATATTGGGATTTTAGTTTCAATTTTTACTATGAATGAGGTACATAATGTTGCATAATTTCATTTTGAATGACTGTTTTTTTTTTGTGGTGGTTCATTAAAGTTTTTTTTTTTAAATAGATGTATTATTTCTCCAAAATTGTTACTTTTAATCCTGAACCTTGTAAATTAAATTTAAAAATTAGTTTTAACTTAATATTTTGCTGCAACTTAAATAATGGTGTTAGCTTTGTTATTAGTCACAGATCGATATTCATAACCAATAGTAAGTCTAGTTTTGGTTAAGATTACTAATACTTAAAATTCTGTTCAATTATAATGCATTAAAACACATCTGTTCATTCAATTAAAAAAACAATCATATTAGCTCTCCTTATAACCAATAGTAAGTCTAGTTTTGGTTAAGATTACTCATCTGTTCATTCAATTAAAAAAACAATCATATTAGCTCTCCTTTGATACATTCAAGATTTGATTTGCTGCACCTCTTTTCTTTTCTCAGTTTTTTGTTTTGCTTTTCATAATTGGCAAGTATTAAATTTCCCTTTGTATAGCACTTTCCAGCAAACTCCATTTAAAAATTCTGTGCACAGATATAAATGTATTAAAAAATAACACATATGTTTGAAAATGGAACATTTCGTTCAATATTTAAAAACAAAATTTATATTAGCTCTCCTTTGATATATTCAAGATTTGAAGAATATCTTTTTTTTTCTCAGTTTTGTGTTGTTTTCACAATTGGCGAATATTAAATTTCCCTTGTATAACACTTTCCAGCAAACTTCCGTTAAAATTCCCTCGTTTAATGTAAATTTCCAAATTAAAGTATTAATTAATATTAAATTATTAATTAAAGCATTTCTACACATAATCTGACTAAATACAACTTACTTTGGAAAACAAAGGAATTTGTACAACCAATAACAGTAATTATTTGTCTAAACATGGTTTTCTCTTGTTTACGTCTAAATTTTAGATCCATTTCTTTCATGTAATTTCACATTTATTCTTTCACAGATGTATTGAAATAGTTGGCTGAATTTAAATTTTGAAACATTATCACTTTGTATCTGTTCTTCATTATGTTTAGTTAAGTTTTTTGAACTCCTTAGAGGTATAACATACCCCAAACAATAATTAAGAAATTACTATGCCTTTATTCATTTTTGTATGTCCCAGTATATTCAGTTTTGTAAAATTCAAAACAATATCTAATACAGTAGGCAGCTGTTTTTTTCCTTTCTCCTCGCTTTCCCTATAAATGTAAAAGGTCTTAAAATAAACAACACTAGCATTAAAATGCATTTTTAGTTTTGTATTTCTTTTAATTAAAATTATATTATCCATTATGCTATCATATATTTATTCCAATTGTATACATAAGACACAAGAAAACATCAAAATATTAATATCTACGTTGAAGAAAAAAAACCTAACAACATTAGTATAAAAATGTTCAGATTCTTTGATCATTATGAATTCCAAATCAGTTTGGGAATGTACTGACCTTCTACATTTTCACTATCAGAATAAACAAAATTAATGCTACTTTTTTTTAAAAAAACTCGATAAATTACATTGTACATTGAAGTTTTGTCATTCGAAATAAAAACTAGGTTAGCCAACATCTTAACCTATAAATTCCTTTCTGATTTGTCTGGATTGGTTAAATCTCCTGTCCCCATATACTGATGAACCACCTGTAAGATTTCAAAATATAATATTTCTTAGATATTATTTTAACCTTATTTTCATTCGTTATGTTTTTCATCTGTTCAAAACAACCATTTCATATCCCAGATTAAGGTAGTGTATATTTTGTTACTGTTAATTCATTTCTTTGGTGAAACAGTTAATTTTATTTAAATTATAAAATTAAGAAAATGAAATGAGAAATTTGTCCTGCAATTTAATTTCTCACATTACATAGCTGAAGAAATGTTCAATAATTTTGACTCTTTATGAGAAGAGAATATCATTTTGAAAGCTGTCATTTCAATTACACTGTTTAATAACAGTTTTATTTTTATCCCCTAGATATTATTACTTTGTATAGCATATTTAAAAGGAATCTATTATATTACATAGATAAATATTCTTGTACTCGCTCACAATCAAAAATATTGTGTTTGCTTAAAACATTCTTAACTAGTCGTAAAGACTTTGCCCACGTGTAATGCATTTAACTTTTGTTTGAATTCTCAAAGTATCTTTTACTCTTATTCCTATTTCATGACTGAATAACCTTCATTTTATAAACATCACATTTTTACTATAGTTTTGTTTTCGGTGAAATTAAAACTACCATCTTTGCATAAACGATTGTTCATATCCAGTTATTAACTAAATTGTTTTTTAAACTGTTAAATACTAAAATTTTGCAAAATAGTAATTTAAGAAATTTTCTTATTCATTAAAAATGAAATGTGAAATGGTTATCATTTTAAATATAGCATAATTAAAAATAACACATAGATTGAACATAACCTAAAATATCTTTGAAGATTTAATTAAAAAGCTTTTGTCTGTTTTTTTAACAGTATACTCTTCGAGTTTTTAATTCACTCGGAGTAAATTAAATTAATTACTTTTTTAATTTAAAAAGTTAAACGTGAACACTTTAAATCTGTTAACCAGATCAACCAAATATGAAAAACTGCATCACTCAAACCAAATTATTTTTGTCCTTCAAAACGTTTCTTTTTAAAATTCAATACAATGTTCTATATATTTTTTTGTGATATTAAATAAATCTATAATTGTATAAATTAAATAACTTATACTTAAATTTAAATTGCACACAAAGCAAAATGTGCACATTTGTAAGTTTTTCTCACTATAAACAAATTAGTATTTCAATTTAAAAATTGACTTAAACATAATTTTTTTTTTAATAATCACCCTTTGTAGACATATTTTGTTTTTAACATTTCAAAATTCTCCAAGAAATTAATAAATTTAAAATCTTTAATCAAAATGGAATACTTAACTGTATATTGCATACACGTTTTCCTGTTTTTACTGCCTAATTACGTAATTTAGTTGACTTTTATATCTACGTATAAAAACATTATTCACAAAGTATAATAATACCCTCTACACTATTTGCAACCATAAAACGCAATGCAATGAATCAGAATATGTTCAAATTTAGACGGAAGAAAGTAAAAAATAATTTTTAACTTTTTCATGATCACATAATAGTTTTTAAATTTATTTAAATTAGGCGTACAATTATTTAAGGCACACACAATGCAAAATTGTATAGTTTTTTTAAATTTCTCTTTAAATTGACACTTCAAACCATCAGTTTTTAAAATGATTCTTTATATTCTATATAGCCTGCCAACATAAATCCAATAATATCTCATTTGTAATACAATTGGTTCAGAAGTATGTTTGTATGAAAAATTTTCCTTATTTTCAACTGTACAATCAGTTCCGGAAGTATATCTGTTCCTCCTGTAACACTCTGTATATGCTCTAAATTTCAAATTAAAAAGAACTCGCAAATATGAATATTGTCATTTACTGTTATGGCACTTTAAGATTATAGACAATTTTTTTTATTAGAATTTACAACACTTGAAAGTAAATTTAACGATTCTAAACTAACGCAAAAGTGATGAAATACGATATTGACTAAAACTAGACATAATTCTAAAACAAAATGTATGTACTAAAAAGAAACGATTGAAATAAAAAATTAACAGTATATACAATTAAAAACTATTTACGATTAAAAAAACGATCAGTTTTGATCTTACTTATGTGAAGGATAGCGTGCGGAAACAGTAGCGCTGGCTGTTAAAACTAGAGGGAGTGAAGCCTATTGAACTTATAAATAAAATATTAATTTTAAAACTTGTGTCACAATTTAAACCGTAGGAAACTATTAAAAAACCTCCACATACTTTAAACTAAGAGAAAACTTATGACACACAATATGACACATTAAACATCAGCGTTGTAAGAAGTTTATCTAACAAGACAGAGGTGCGGCAGAGCCCTTCGTGGGAAAAATCTGCTAAGGACAGATAAATTCAAATCTAAATACTTACAAGAGAGCGCCACAACAATGGATCCTCCATTTATTTAAACAATATTCCTTCGCTTTCCCTTCAGTATTGTGGATGAACTCCTGCAAAAATTAAATAGGAATTATGAAATTACTAGCAAGTCCCTATGGAAAATCACAGGCAAATTAGATACACATCAGAAATACATCATTAAAAAAAAAACTATTTAAAAACAATAGACTTTATCTAGGCATACCTATCTATGCTGGTGGGGATTTTTAACTCTGTAAATGTGTACAATTAATTATAAGGATAACACTGGAGGCCTATTTGTTAAAATTTTGTATTTATATTAATTATTATATATCTAAAAAAAGATAAAAATATTATGTTTTAATTGTTTTCTAAATTCATATTGATAGATCAAATAATTATTTAGAAGTTATTAATGTTATAATGAAGAATCAATAATAGAATATATGTTATACGAAGATGTATGAATGTTTCCGAAGTTAAACGAATGGATATCTCTTCTTTTAAACTTGCATAAATGAATATATTGATAATTAAAGATTGTATTTATATTTACTTTATAACCTCAAAGCAAATCTTATAATGTATTAAAGCCTACATTGGTTCTTCTTAAAAAAAAATAACCTTCACAAGACTTATATTAATTGAAGTTGTAAACATAACCCCAAAGTGTAATCTACTCTCAGTATTACAGATGATGGGTGAAATCAGCTGTTATATTTATATATAGGAGTTGATAGTTACTTGCGGATGTACACTCGCTTTTAACCCTAGAAGTGGTTAAAGCTAAAATTGGGAAGCCGGTTTTTAGTGTTTTGCAAGCATTGTTTTAAAAATTCGCAAAAAATAGTAATTCTATCCCAATCCAAAAGTGGTCTATACCTTGTTTGTAGAGAAAGATTCAAAGAATTCATATATGCAATTAAAAAATTTATTGATGCAAAATTGTAAAAGTTATTAGCTCAAGAAACAAAAAATGTTCAGTAACGAAAGGAAAAAGTTCAACTTTAGGTCTACATAACAAGTAAAATAAAAATTTTTTGTAAGCGTAAAAGTTTCGTAATTTAGTTCTAAATAGAACTGTTTCAAAACTTTTATCAATTTCAAATTTTTTATTTTGAAAACAACAGTTTTTATGTTCCAAATACACAATTGCTAACAAAAGTAGGCCTAGTTTGATACGTAATTTACTAATATATGCTTTGCCCAAAAACTGCCCTGGTAATTATGTACTTTCCACTGCTGTCTAGACAAACAAAAAACGGGTTATTTCTAGTTTACTTCCCACAGTTAGAAACATCGAACGATTCACAAGATATTTTATAAACACCAGATTTATTTTCCAAAGGAATCTTATTTCTGCGTTTAAAAAACGATGAAATACTATTACTTGTGCGGAAAATATCTTGTCCTGATTGCAACAAGTACTATATAGGTCAAACAGGGAGACCGTTCCTTTGCCGATACAAAGAACACCTTCCCAATAACAATAGCAATATTCACAACTCTAATTATGTTAGCCACTTGTTTGCAAACAATCACGGACCAGGGGATTTCCAATCCAGTGTGGAGACGTTACACTTATGCACAAAAGGCGGAATAATGAGCGCACAAGAGAAGTTTGAGATTTATAGAGCGTTTAAAAGAAAACTCGATGATATTTTAAATGATCAGCTGTCTTTCCAGTCACATCATTTATATGACACAGCTCTCAAACATTTATCTATGATCAATAGCGATTAGCATCAGTAGGACGCACCGCTCGTACCGTCAGTGCTTCACCGGATTTATTAGAGTGCGCACCGGTGCCGGACAAGACTGTTTAACGTTTTTTTTTGTGTTCGTTTAAGTGTTTTAACTATTTTAATGTGTGTCGAGTTCCTCGAGTGAATGAAAAAAAAAAGAAGAAAAATAACAAGAGGTACCTGATGATGAAGTAAGAAATACTTCGAAACATGTAGTAACAAATAAGATCAAAACAATTTGAAGTCACAAGACGGACCTTATAGGTAATTCATTGTATTATTTAATTGTGACTTGGTACCGAAAAAAAATGCATATTAAATGAATAGTGACTTACCATAGGCTGCTGGTTGTGCATAACCACCTCTGTCATCATAGCCTGGGGTCGAGTTATATCCTCCTACAGGACCACTGTTGTATCCACTATAGGGATCTGCTATATCAAAACAAACAATACAGACACACGTCAGAATTAAGGTAAATGGATTATTTTAACAATAAGAAACGTAAAAGAGTCGGGCAATATGTGAGTTGAGAGAATTTCCAAAATTAAATTTATATGTTTTAGTGTTTCAACAACAATTTGGGAAAATAGTCTACTCATGACGGCGCTGAATAGCTGCCTTGTGTACAAAATATATTAGTAAAATTTGTTTGCTCCGAAGCCTCGAGCTTCGACTCACACTAACTTTGCAAGTTTGCACCTCGGACATGCAGCCTCGGGTTATGAGCTTCGCTTCGCTCGCAGCGTACAAACTCGGCTGTCGGCCTCGGATTAGAAGATGCCCCTACGGTAAAATCCACGACGTGGATTTGAACCAGGAACGTTTACGATATTTTACGTTTTGACCGATTTTGCGGGAACCAAGCAAGCTATAAAGTCGTGTAAAAAAAACAAAATGTTCAGAATAATATCCTACATTCTATTTTTTTTTTTTTATAAAACTCAAAAAAATTTCATTTTCATACAAAAAATTTTTCAAAAAAACTGTTACTTCAGGTCAAAAAACGCCCTTCTCTTGTTGGATTTTATTGATTAACGAACCCGTCCGAGCTACGTATTCAACCAACGTGTGTACCAAATTGGACTTAAAATGCAGCCGCTGGAGTGCGAACACATTTATACATATAATTTTAATAACAACCCAAAACGTGTTCCGGACCATGATCGGTGCCCATTTACTACTCCCCACCTTAGGTCTTACCATAAGATTCACTGCAATAGCTCATTTTTTCTATGGGAATTCACTAAAAAAGGTAACAATTTCACGTATTTTGTTATTTCAATAATTCCACATTAAAAATTTCAATCATTGTCTCCAAAGGTAGCATTTTTATCTACAAACTACTCTTCAAGTTATAATACAAACCGTTTGCTGTTAAGGGGATGATCTACTGAAAATACTAAATTGACCAATTTTAACCATATCATTCTGATTTTTGTTTTATTTGTTTATAAGAGGTTAGATAAGTATTATATACTGTCAAACTCAAAATATTTGTGTATATATAAATTATATGTGTAGATTTGTATATAAATGAGGGGTTTAACAAAATATCATATATCTCCGGATATAACAGTTGGAATTTGATGGAATTAGTGTCATTTTGTTCACATTTTATTTCTCTAAATATTTAGGAGAGCACTTGTCTCTATCTTCACTAAACAATTTTTTATTAAACAATTTTTTTTTTTAAATATTCGCATATATGCTAAATAAAAAAATTATTACACAGCTCCTATCCTAGATATAAACAAAATTCTTCCTAAATATTTAGATAAACTAATCAGGAATATATGGTAAACATTTCAACTGTTTGCTGTAAGTATCCTGAGATATATCAAATTTTTACTTAAAAAACACGGAATAATCAAACTTGCGGAAATCCTTGATCAAAGTAGGGCATTGGATATGTTATGTTAGGGCACCCAAGTCATATATTATGTTTTATTATAGCAAATGGGTGACACAACCCATGTTATATACATATTTTCTTGAAGCTAATTAAATGTAGAACAAAATTCAATAGTAAAAATTTTTTATAAAAAAAGTGTTTTTTTGCCGATTTTCAGTAGAACATTTCCTTAACTGCTAATCCGTAGCCTATAGTAGTAAAGTTGAAATTAAAACACATCTTACTGTAACCGGCGTACGCAGGATCTGCTGGAGGAGCTGTATAGGGTGCCCTGTTATCCTGTCCCGTCGTATAACCTGGAGCAGCAGCTGAATAGTCACCTCCACCTTCGTAACCACTGCTAGGGTAACCGCCATAACCTCCTCCTTGAGAATAGGACTGAGCACCTCCGTACTGACCTCCCCCGCTATAAGACTGATAGGAACTTGTGTTGGATCCTCTGAAAATGTTTTTAAAATCTCAATAAAATTAATAATAAACACTAATATAAAAGTTTTAAATACAAAAGTTGTGTTTGCATTAAAAATATATAAGCACTGAATTAGAAAGATTCATATGAATAAACAAAATCATTCCTGATCCAAAAATAACATAACCAATTTTAAGGACACAGTTTTCATACAAAGCTGTCAAAGCGAGCTGAGTTTGTCATCATAGAAAACTGCTACTACTTATGTTTGATTATTTAATAAATAAAATTATTTGCTGCATTAAAATAACATAACAGATTTCTCAGAACATGTTTAGGGAACAAAGTCTCTTCATACAAACAAAGCTGTCAAAGCGAGCTGAGTTTGTCATCATAGAAAACTGCTACTACTTATGTTTGATTATTTAATAAATAAAATTATTTGCTGCATTAAAATAACATAACAGATTTCTCAGAACATGTTTAGGGAACAAAGTCTCTTCATACAAACAAAGCTGTCAAAGCGAGCTGAGTTTGTCATCATAGAAAACTGCTTCTCCTTATGTTTGATTATTTAATAAATAAAATTATTTGTTGCCTTAAAATAACAGAACAGATTTCTCAGAACATGTTTAGGGAACAAAGTATCTTCATACAAACAAAGCTGTCAAAGCGAGCTGAGTTTGTCATCATAGAAAACTGCTTCTTCTTATGTTTGATTATTTAATAAATAATATTATTTGTTGCCTTAATATAACACAGCAGATTTCTCAGAACTTGTTTAGGGAACAAAGTCTCTTCATACAAACAAAGCTGTCAAAGCGAGCTGAGTTTGTCATCATAGAAAACTGCTTCTCCTTATGTTTGATTATTTAATAAATAAAATTATTTGTTGCCTTAATATAACACAGCAGATTTCTCAGATCATGTTTAGGGAACAAAGTCTCTTCATACAAACAAAGCTGTCAAATGTAACGTTTAACCCAGAATTGCCCGAATTCCTTCTTTCCTTGCTACACCTATACCGTGGGGTTACATACTCGGTCGCGTGCAGGCGTTGTAGTACACAGTTTACACACTCACTAGCAGCACTGACTGAGCCCGTCATGTACCATGCGACAGCTGTTCAAGGCGAACCCCGCCCTTTTGCTAGTTAGTTCAGCTTTATCTACCACGCAGTACAGAAGGTCACGCTTGATTGTGGTCCGTAACATGTAGTAATATCTTTCTTCTACAATATGCGTTAATAAGCCGTACACCAGGTAAAATAACCATGTTTTATTTAATATGTAGCATGTAGTCTACGGATATCTGAATTTTCCCATAATTTCAAATGTCATTTAGTATTAGTTACTGTTTGTTACGTGTAAGCCATTGTATTTTGCAAAAAGCAATTTGTAAATTAATTAACCATATAAATTTTGATATTTTGTAAAGCCTACAACTATACTAAATAGCCCGGACAGTGATTTTAATAATTAGCCTGGAAAACAGACAATTTAAACTAAAATGAATTCATGTATAATTAACTAAAAGTTATAAATTGTGCTCTAAAAAGTTCCTGTACCAAGTATAATTCAGCCAGTCAATTAAAAACAGTATATTTGTTTCAGTTTGCCAGAAACAAAGTGTAACTCTGTACCGATTAACCTTTGATATTAATCACAAGTGAAACTTATGAATTATAACGTCATATTAGACCAAATTGACACGTTCAAACAGTTTACAACAGGACCAACTACAGCATGCCTGCTGTAAACGTGCTGTAATTTTATTCTAACATAATATTTTACTTTTGGCTATTTAAAACAACTAATGCCTATATTATGTTCTGGTCCTTTAGAGAAATCTGGTTTAAGTTCCTGCTTCAAGTTTCTACTTTAAGATCCTGCTTTAGTTCAACTCTTAATCAATATGCAACTGTAATTAAATATGACTCCAACTTCGCAACTACAACTTATTTCTACGCTGTCTCAAACAAAGTGAATTCATTTGATCAATAACTCATTATAAAATATAAACAGAAACAGGCTATTTTAAATCAGTATGAACTTATAATAAACTAGCAAAAGTCAGTGAATTTCCGAAATATAAAACCCGTGTAAATCCGGAAATTTTGAAATTTTATTGAAATATGTAAAATGCAAGATTTCTGGGCGACCATGTGGATGAACCCAATGTAGCGCGGCCTTGAACAAGTCCCGGCGAGGTGGTTGTTATCGTACAGATGGAACTATTGAACCCGAGCTTGTTCGGGATTGTAAAATTAACTTAGAATAAAATCAAAGATTTTTAGGGAACACCTGGATCCAGGACTATTACGTATTTGGGTTCTATGGCGGGAACACATTACGCTAATCACGGGTGTGTTGTACGTATGAGACTCAGGTCGTAATACTAAACGGTGATGACGTAACAATCAAGTAAAGTCTAGGGAAAATTTCAAATTTCCTCAAAAGCCTGGAAGGGAGGTATTTTTGTAATGAGCAAAATAAGGCCTATAAAAAAGGTGGTATGACAAAAAGTCATAATTTCAATATTTAGCGAATCAGGGTAGAAACACTGACGCTAAAGTCAATTAAAGTTAAAGTTTAATAAAGTTTAATGAGTACATGTTATTAAGAAGGATTAGTTGCTTAGGAAAAGCAAAAGAAAATTCGAATAAAATAATTATTATAAATGGTAGGAGTTTTCACACCTGGCGGTTAAGTCAGTAGGGAAAATTGTATTTTTTAAACTATTAATCTAAAGTAATAAAGAAGGGAGGTAAATTGATTATTGTAAAAACCAGTATTTTAAATAAATTAACGGTATTTAACGTAAATGTAAAACTTGGAAAATCGTATACTTTTAAATGGCAAAAACTTCGTAAAAAAACCTATTATAGAAATCAGACTTCGGCTATTGTCACAACAACAATAGACCTTCAGGAAAATGAAAATGAAAATTTAAAATAATGAAAATGGAAAATTTTTAAAAGAAAATGCATTGGGAAAACGCTAGGGAAGGCCTAGGAAGAGAATGGAGCGTCCTACAACTTTCATTCAAGTCTCTAAAAAACAGGAAAAAATCACAGGTTAAGAAAAGCTATTTCGCGGGAAAATCCCATAAAACCGCGAGGAGTTAGAAAGGAAAGTTGAAAATTCGCGCAGTAGAGTAGGAGAGGAAGGGTTAAGAACCACGTAAAGCGCTGAGCCAATCAGAGCGGAGAGGAGCTTTGGCGGCCGGAACAAGGATGTGGCATTCAAATAATTTAAGAAGTTTAAGCCTTAAAACTACGATAAACAAGATAAAAATAAAGGATTTAAATGTATTGCTAAACAAAGGATGATTTTACACACAGGAAGGTGTAAGAAAATCACTTTAATGTGAAAAAATGAATTTTCGCGGAAAAATCGCGAAAGTGGAGATGGAAGGAGGCTTTATAAACCCTGGACGGGAATTTCAAGGGGAATATTGGGTGAACGACAGTACACGGAGTGTATGTCACTCTGTTTAGGGATTTTTAAGAGTTAGTACGGAGTTTGCTATTGTACGGGTGAAGTGATCAGCGGTTTGACAAGGCGATACAGGAAGACTACAGGAATATAAGCAGGAATACAATATACTGCTAAGGCTATATTATCAATGAAGTAGCTAAGAAACTTCAGGGACCTGGACTTCTGGAACGTTTTGGCGGACAACTGGACATGAGTATCTAACGTGGAAGAGTTAGCAGGACGATCCCCGGACACATAAAGGACTACTACAAACCACAGGCAACTATAACTCAACGGAAGAACATCTGACGCAGCTTCACGACAACAATAGAACAGCACGCTGTCATCATTGTACATCGCCGAAAGCGCAGAGAGCAACTTTACCCTACAGGTTCTTCTGCTGCTATAAACAACAATCAGCCCCGTGTTAGACGGCCATCTTAAACAACAAATTTGAGGTCTGTGTCAGCGAATTTACGTTTATTCCCCACAATTTGCCTGATTAAATTCAAATTTAATTTATTACAGATACTGGGTTAGTAGGATTGGAAATTGTTTTTCTTAGTGTGAAATGTTTTTATAATATCTAAAGTCGTATAGCATAAAAATCATTAAAGTAAATTCATAATTTAAATAAATTAAAAATAAGTAATTAATAAAAAGCTTGGAACAAAGCATATTAATTAAAAGCATAATTAAAAGTAATATTAAAATTTGTTCTACCTTATTAGATTAAGCAAGAGTTAAAGAAAATTGATTTTGTTGCAAATTGTATAAATTGGAAAAGAGATATCCAAAAGTATTATTTTTGAGTTGTGTTTTTTAAGATTAATAAACGGATGATTATTATTTTACAGTATAAAAAAGTTTCTAACGTTCACTTACCTATTGTTGAATATTCCATTGTTATATTTCCTAGTGTTAGAAATATTATCAAGGTGTTACGTTATATAATTATCCAAGGCACAAATAAAATTATTTACAAGGTCAGTTCCACTGTATTCACTTCCTCGAGGAATACAGATAGTAAATTCTATTTTTGCTTGTGCTCAAAGCTGAGTTTTATTAAGATTACTGGAAGTGTAATTTGTAGTTTTTTAGTCAAAATATTCAGAGTAATATTAGACAAACAGTTAAATCACCCAGGCCCTTTAAAGAAAAAGGATAGCCTGTACTTCCAGTGGGTGATTTTAACTTATCCTACACAGTACACGTTCGCTGAGGTGTGTCGTATAGGTCGAAAAAGACTGACACCCTACAGGGCGATACAAAAGTGTACAGTTGTAAGATTATCGTTGCAAAGTGAGCTAGATTTCAAAAAACAGAGTCACCTCACCGGCGATATATCTTAAGCGTTGTAGAGATTGGCGTACCCGCAGAAGGGCCGTCGATACTTTGCAAAAGCGTAAGCGTGTACCGTTGTAGGCTATTTAACATTTTTATGTAATTAAAATAGTATGTTGCTGTAATATATATATGTCATTTATTAAATAATAAGGGCGGTGAGGTACCTATTTTGAAACCACGGACTCCAAGAGTCAGAAATCAAAATTTCTTTCTTTTTTTTTTATAATTATAATGACGTCATGATTCTAATAATACTTTAAGTACAAAATTTTACATTATTTTATTTTGTTTATACTTTTTTGGAATTGCAGTTTTTTTTATTACATACAATGCGCATATATATATATATTTTTTTTTAAATAAACGTTGGCCAACTTATAATATAGCAAAATAGTTTGTAAGTACTATTATATAAACTAATGTTTAAGATCATGTGTACCATTTTCAAAATTTTTTTTTCTTGGATTAATTAACTAAGTCAATATTTAAATATATAATTAAATACAGGGTGGGTTTTTCTTTAATTTTTGTGAGGGAGGGAATTAAATAAATCAATCTGTTATTCTGGGGCGTATACAATGTTCATTCTTTTTTATGTTAAGGGCGTATCAATTTTTTTTAATAAACTAACGTTATTGTTATAAATGTGTACATTAATTGTATTTATCCAATAACCTGTCAAGGAAAATTTCAGATATCTCGACTTCGCTATTAAGGTAAGACTTGCGTCTGATATATATATATTTTTACTTTATAAACTTTCTGTATGTGCCATCCATTTTATTTGAGTCTAGTACGCATTCCACTTTGTTTAGCTTTTTGGATGGTAACACAAAGCGAGCTGAGTTTGTCATCATAGAAAACTGCTTCTAATTATGTTTGATTATTTAAAAAATAAAATTATTTGTAGCCTTAATATAACACAGCAGATTTCTCAGAACATGTTTAGGGAACAAAGTCTCTTCATACAAACAAAGCTGTCAAAGCGAGCTGAGTTTGTCATCATAGAAAACTGCTACTCCTTATGTTTGATTATTTAATAAATAAAATTATTTGTTGCCTTAAAATAACACAACAGATTTCTCAGAACATGTTTAGGGAACAAAGTCTCTTCATACA
>JAGFPH010014184.1:0-16004 GCA_018207615.1 Philaenus spumarius | reverse complement strand
ACTGCAGTTATTGACTGGACGCAGGGACAAAAATAATAACGCAGGAACAGGTGCTCGGGGCAATTTGATTTCAGCATTACTGGTCCGGCGAGGCGACCCTTCTTGATCCCCTTTAATGAGCGGGGCAGTTTTATCATTTCAAACGTACCTAAAATATCAGGGCAGTTTCATCTTTGATAATATTTTAGTTGAAAATGTGAGTCAACAAGGTGTAAATAGAGTACATAAAAACTCACAACGTCGTAAATTCATTTAGGCCTACATTTTATACAAGAATAAAATTAATGTAGAGTTGTGTTACGCATTTCATTGTAAAATACTTGATGGTTTAGCAAGTGTGCGTAAATAGCGTACGGTAGCTTGACGAACCAAATTGAAGTTAAAACAATCTAAATAAAACATTGATTGTTCATTGTCCATAGTTATATATAGCCTACATAAATAATTGCGTTAAATTTGTAAGTTTGATGTAGCGAGTTTTCTGTTTTTGAGCAACATTCAAAACATGTAATGTACTCTTTATCTCTCTCTTTCTTTTTTTTGTCCTCTATAGTCTCAAAAACTATTCGACAGATTTCACTAAAAATTTCACAGTTTATCCATATATCTATCATTACTAGACATTACAATATTACTTTTACAATTAAAATTATTGCAGTCTAAAGGGTTGAAATGGCGTTACTATTCCTATACAATAAAACAATATAAATTAAACTAACATCCTAGAAGCTAAAACGATGTAATATTATTTTTAAATTATATTTAAAAAAAAAAACATTTGAAATTTGATTACCTAAGTAAAAATGATGAAATGGAATAACTAACCTGAAAATTTAATAATAATCGATAAAATTTACTTTTCTATTCTCAAAAAATACTCGACTAATTTCATTAAAAATTTCACAATTTATACATATGCACCAGGATTGTTTAGAGAATATGGTCACTACGATCAAAAAGAATCAAATGGGGTAGCTACAATAAAAATAAAATGCACTAATTTCCTACAAACTGTAAGTCTAAATTTCCATAATATTATTATTAAGTGACATAATAACCATTCGCAATTTGATTACTTAAGTGAAAGTAATGAAATCGAATAATTGCCATTGAAGTTAATTCAAGCAGTAGCGATGCATTGACGGATCCACTAGTTATTAATAATTTTGTTCCCACACATTGAAGTGATAACTGTGAATCAGCATAAATCAGTTAAATCAATATACAATGTGTAAATTTGACCTTTTATCAATATTGGATTGACTTAACATTTAAAAAATTCGAGTCACGTTCTGAACAATTCAATTTAGAAGACGACTCGAGAGGCTCTCTAAAACACTGGACACGATTTCCAGATATTGCACGCGATAAATCCACCAGTCAAGGGAATGTTGCGTCTTATTTTGTGGTGTGCGCTTTAAGTGAAATATTATCAGCTGCGTGAAAAGATTGAACGATTCCACTGAGCTGTCTCTATTTTGCCGAGTTTCTAAAAGATAACATAATATCTTTGGTCGAAAATGTTTAGAGTTCTATTAAAGTTTTTTTAAGTGTACACCTGAGCCTTGCTTGTTCTTTTGATCTTTATTATAACTGATGTTATAAAATATACGAAATAATTTGATTTGAACATTACTTATTATTTACCATCTTTGCTTCGATGTTATTATTAATGTATATACCTTTACTGAAAAGAAAACATAGCTTATGCGTGTAGAAGGTTCCAACGGGGTTGGCGTGCTGAGCACGCAGTGGTCTACCCTAGTGTACAAAAATATTGAAAAACAATTAATCAGATACCTTATTTTCTATTTAAAAAATTCATTGCAGTACGTAGGTTTATGTTCGATTCTCTCATCCACATTAGTCGTATTTTTGGAGGAGATGAAGGGAGAAGCTCACTAAAGGGCGAGAACTTGATTTAATTTGGCAATCTACAAATGATTTATTGACTAAATTTGAAAAATTGTATTGTCCTTTATATCGATTCTGTCCTTTTTAAAACTATAACTAAAGATCATTTCTTTATTAGAAAAAATAAATAAAAAACTACCGTCGAAAAATTGTTCCTACATTTACGCTTGACAGTAAATTCAAATTGAAAAGCAAACCATAGTAATATGATCACTTCCAACATCAATATTTTCAAACTATTAAAGGAATGAAAACTCTTGGTTTTTATTTGATTGACCCTAACGAGTATTTTCCCATGTTTAAAAAGTTTACACATTATTTTCTCCTATTGCGATGAACTGTTGTTAATTCTCTAAAACTCGTGTTATTTTAGAATTCGAGGAGTATTTGGTTATAGGTTAGGTTAGGTTATCTGCAATGAAATGTATGCAAAATTTGTGTCATTCCTTGATTTGTAATGTTAAACCAAATCATTCTGGTAATATATAAGTGGCTCTACATAGTTATTCAAGATTAACTGCGAGCATCTCAAAAGTACGAGATAAAATTGCATGAAAAGTACATAAATTCATTATGTTACTTTAGAATTCGAGGCGTATCACGCCATTACCACGGTTCGTTGCTTTGTGAATTCCAATTCGGCTGTCAAAACTGTCAGATTATGCCAAGTATCCCGTTCGGCGCTGTGGAGACTCGATGTTGTGGGACTCGGCGCTGTGGAGACGGATTCCTTGCGTGTACGAAATATATTGTCATTACTTGCTTTCACCTCAGCCCTCATCCCTGGCTCAAGCGAATATTCGTTCCGTTCACAGCGGAAACACTCGCTTTGCGAGTTTGCACCTTGACCTTGCGGACTTGGATTATGCACCACTTCGCTTCGCTCGCAGCGGACGAACTCGCTTAGCTGCCCCCAGTTGGATTTGAACGGGGTATTTTTGTTTTGATCGATTTTAGTTCAACTAGACTAGCTAAATAAATGTGCAGAATGTTCTTCCATATTTATTTCTTTAGACAAAAGTCTGACAAGATTTCATTGTAGTACAAAAATCTAAAAAAACCTATAGCCTACTTTCTGGTCCAAAAACATGCACACGGTTTGTTTTTGCTAACAAACTCGTCCGAACGAGTGGTCCAAATTTAGACTAAATCGGACGTAACATTCGGCCGTTAGAATGCGGGATAGATACGTATGTTTATAACATTATCAATGACTCCCCAAAACTTGTTCAGGGCACCATTATCGGTGCTCATCGACCACTCCCGACCATAGTCTTACCATATGAGTCACTGAAATTGCTATTGAAATTCTCTAATAAGGGATATTTTCATGTTTTCTTACAACGCAGTGGACAGTTTGTTTTTACCACAGTGTTGGGGATAAATCTCAACCCCTTTAAAAATGTCTCTGTTCAGGAACAACCCCTATCTTACATCCGCCTTGGCTGAGGTTCAAGAACTGTTTTTACCTCGTTGAATTGTTATTGAGCCAATAAATGTCAGCAAGTTGAAGAAATGGCTACTTGCTACTTGCCCAATCCATTCCACTAGCTACAAAAAGTGACTTAGGAAATCAAGCTGAACTGATTTAAAATCATTTAAAAAACTGGAGACTGACTTGAAAACAACTAAAATGTGTTCAAATTAGCTTGCGATTTCTAAAGAAACTATCAGTAGTTCATTCCTAGAAATAGATTCTCTTTTAAAATTGGTTGCCTTTTTTGCTTATACTTTAAGCAATTTAATATATAAACTGTTAATAGTAGTTATGAGTGTTTATGCTTCCCCACAGTTAGGACTTAAAATAGCAATTCATATACAGAATGTGACAAAAAACCTTACAGCCGGCCATACAGGATCGTATTTTATACATTTAAAATGTTCAGTAACATTCTTTCGAATTCAGCTTAGTTTATAGTAGCAATCCGCCATTTTGTTTTTCTAAAAAAAACTCACTGTAACTTCTGAATAAATCAGATAGTGAGTTCAAATTTGGTGTAAGCATGTCAGTTACGATTTACAAGTGTACCAGGCACACAGAATTTATGTTTATAATTTTTTTAAATGGTGGACGTTACAAATTTTTTAGCTTGGAATGTCTTGAAAACACCTACATTTAGAAAAAGTCTACACGAGACAAAATATTATATTTTTTAACTACAGAATTTTTTGTTGTTGTCATTTCTGTAGGTCAAAGGAACCCCGAGCTATCGAGAGAACAAACTGAAAACACAATTTCTTGGTAATTGTCTACAACATACTAAATTAGCGTAAAACCAACATTTTAAAAATTCTTATATTTTTAATAAATAAGATAAAGTTCATTGGTCCGAAATGTTGGTTTTATCCTAATTTTAATCTGTTGTAGACAATTACCGTGAAATAATGTTTTTAGTTTTTTGTCAATAACTCGGTTATGCTTAGACCTACAGAACCAAAGAAAAGCCATTTTGTCTCTTGCACATTAACAACATTGCACATTGTTTTTTGTTACATTAACGGTTTTAAAATATTCCCCTTTAAAAATGTGTAACAGTTTCCATTTAAAAAATGATAGAAAATAGAAATAAATTCTTGGTGTTTGTAAATCGTAACTACTTACAAAATGTTTATACCAAATTTGAACTCAATATCTTATCTAGGTTTTTTGTGACACTCTGTATTTATACTCTTTTTAATATTACTAGCTAAAGTACCCGTTCTTCGCACGGGTTAGAAAGGTTCACGGGGCGTAGCCCGAGGGGATTTTAAGGAAGTGAATAGGCCTATAACTTGCATGGGTTAAAGATCTACCTTTGTGTAAAGTTTCAGCCCAGTCGGTTCAGTAGTTTTTGTGTTTACCCGGAACATCAGACACACACACACACACACACACACACACACAGAAACCACCTCTCTTTTATAATATTATAGATTTAACAACTTTTGTATTCCAATGTGAAGTTAACAGTCCAAATTTTAGTTATTTTCAAATGTTTTTCTTCTTGTGTATTCGTGCGTATTCGAACTGATATAATTTTGTTAATAGTAATATTTAGTTTTATGATCGGCATTAAAACAACGCTACAAAACCAAAATAGATATTGTTTGGACGTCTGCACAAAGCAAAACTATCACCAACAGAAACAAAGGATTACAACCCTGTGTTCAGCTTATTGGAACAACAAATTCAATCTTCAAATTAAAACTGAGTCAGATATCTATAGGCCTGCTCTAGTGGTGGCCATCTTGGATATTTGCCCCATAATATTAATGTTATTTTATAAACTTGTTATTTCGTTTATTTTGTATCATACAGTTGTTTGCAAGCTCTCATTTTAACCACGATCACAATACGCATCCTTTTTGCGTTTTAAATTTGTTTAAATCAAGTTCGTTTGTTATGTAATCGATATTTTTTAATTAACAAGTTTGATTTTTCCTTACACAATGATTAAAAGTAAATCACATGCTGGATCCGCAATTTTATAAAGAATGTTTAGTTTTTTTTCTCACAACGCAATTACAAAAGATAGATTTTTAAATGGTTTTAAATGAGGTTTAAATGTCAAAACGCTCAGCTGCAAGAAACTCTAACGCTCCAGGCGAAGAGCTGGAGTCGTTTGTTGGTTTCTTTTTTTGTTGGAGCAAACCCTTAATACAGCTCGCATTATTAGTATTGTGATTCTGAAATACAAATTACTTAAGAGTATACAATCAACTCCTATAAATTAAAGGACAAACACAATTTTTTTGTAAGTTCTACAATTTTTTATTGAGTCTTGCCGACCAAGGTTTCGCCCGTGACGGCATTGACGAGGCAGTTTTACAGACTGAAGAATATTAGAAAACAAACTCCTATAAAAGCGAATGTACATGATGGACGTCAGTACTTGAGTAACAAAAGAATACAGCGCATGCGCAAGGTTGTCGTAGCACAGCTACTCATATTTAACATATCCCCGGCAACGTATATATACTCCAGCGAAAGTGTCGAAATAATTTCCATCAAACATCTCTTTTTTCTGAGTAGATGATGAAAAACTTGAGTGAATTTAAAAATGCGCAATAATATAGTTTTAATAATGACTATAAATTAGGTATAAATTTACCTGTTTGACGTCTTTCAATCCTTGTTTGTTACAATAGTGACGACCGCGGTTTCGGTTTTACACCATCATCCGGTCACACAAATATTACAACACATTTAAACTACTTATTAATAAAACCAAGTCACTCAATATTGAGGTAGTCACAAAAACACTTAACACAAACGAAAACACGAAACACACAACGTACATCTCTTATATAAAATGCAATGTCCTGACTGACGATCAACGCAGAGCCGATTCTATTAAAGCTAGAGACTTGAAATTTGGAAGGTACATCCGTCCAATAATGTAGAGGCGTACTAAGAAAGGATTTTGCAAAATTTTGAATTTAAAGGGTAGAAAATGCGAAAATTCATCCCTCCCATAAGCAGCCATATAACAGATGAAACAGCTGATTCGTATTTATTAATGTGTTATTCTGGTTACTATGGTGATTATTCCAAACTCTTTCAAAAAAAGTGTGTTGATTTTATAATAATAGGCCTAACCTAAAATTGTGTTAAACCTTTAGTCCAAATAAGCTGTTTTATTTATAATGTGTAACAATAATAAAATGTTAAATTGTAATATTAGATGTTTTAATTATTATATTTCATAGGTTTTAAAGGCCTAACCTAAAATTGTATTAAACTTTTGATTCAAATCAGTTGTTTTATTAATTATGTGTAACAATCATTAGGCCTATGTTGAATTACACGGGATACGAATTACAGGATGTTGAATTACACGGGATACGAATTACAGGCTTTCAAAGTTTCAAATTAAGCAATAGCGAAGCATTGCCGGGTCCAATAGTATAATTATAAGATAATGTCCACACGTTGCCCTGGCGGAGGTCAGATATCCACTGAAGTTAAGTATGTAAGTCTGATGCGATGGTCTGTGCGGTAACCTTTGTAGCGAACGAGTTTTTAGCATTTTCGGTATTTTTTATATTAATTAGGGTGTCAAACAAAATGTTTGACTAAAAAGATGTTTTGTCATTTAATAGATGCTGTTTATCAGTTTGTGATGCTCTGTAAATTGCAAATTCTTCCCAGGAATCCATATATCGACCTTTTTTACAAATATGTAATATGTTCATATACGTAATGAAATTGCTGTAACTATGAAGTTTGTCCATTAAGTGTTCTGCAAAATTAGGCTTGGTGGTGGTGGTGGTGGTGGGGGGGGGGGGGGTTACAACCTGTCTGTTTTTAGGTAAATGATCTTTATACCTTTTTATAAAAGGGCTGCCTGTTTGACCTATGTAGAAACATAGACACGAGAGTTGGTATATTCCCGTATTTTTGGTTAAGTCAAGTTCACTGTTGTTATGGTGTTTGTTAAGTAAACGTTCAAGCTTATTGGTGGTCTTGAATGCAGTTATAATGTTGTGTTTTGACATTTCATTACGTACAGTGTTATTCAACGACGATCCATATTCTACGGAAACATATTTTTTCTTCTGTGCATTGACGTCGAATGTTTTGTTATTACGTTTTCGAATATGATTTTTAATAAGGTTGTCAATTGATGTGCTATTATAACCACATTATATAATGTGCTATTATAAAAATGAAAATATAATTTTGCCTGAACGTGTGTATTTAATATATTTGGGTTCAAAATCTTTAATGTAAGTAATTATGTTTAAAAGTTGAGATTTTTGTTTCAAAATTTATTTCGGGCCGAGTAAAATGATTAATGCAATACTTTTCTGTTATGTGTGGTTCCAGACTAAGAACTTGTTTACGCTTTTAAGCCGAATAAAAATTAAGTTTTTCTAATGTGTATCACATTAGTCTGCTCGTGATTTTTTACGGGTCTTACTAGTCTATAAATACAAACCATAGCCTAAACATAAACAGTTAGTGTTAAAACATTTCATATTATTCGTTGTATCCGACTTATTTCTATAAATATTTTTCCAACAACACCAATCAGTTACGCATTCAAATTATACACAACATGTAAATCTAATAAATTGGCTGTTATAATTTCTTAGAATATATTATCTCAGGTCTGCATATAAAACTAACTTAGACGTTCTAGGAAAAATAGCAACGCTGGAATTTATACAATTAGTTTGTATATTTTATAAAAAAAAACATTTGTAGTATTCCCTGAGCATAATTTATAAAATCAATAAGTATTTTACTAAAGGGTATCTTACGTTTCCGACTTAGTATTTTTAATTTCTGAATCAAAATTTATATTATACTTATCCTGGTTTGTTATCTTAATTTTAGATATATAGCGTAAACATAAAAAATGTTCCAAGATACAAATTTTCATGTCTCGTGTCAATAAAATAAGAAAAATAAATAATGTGAATCAATAATTTTATTTATCACAAAGTAGCACTTTCGAGGTTAGCTGAAATATTTAATTTACTCTCTCATGAAATAAAATTGGATTTGAAAAATAGATGATTTAATAATAGATATACTAATACATTTTTTTTAGTTTCATGATTTTTGGTATCCAAGTCACTTTAACTACTGAAATAAATACAGGAAATACTATCTGGTTATTAGTCCGTCGTGTGACTTCTTCGTGTTATCCTACTTACGACGCGTTTCGAGACCGTAATCTCATTATCAAGTAAATATTAATCACTCTTCAGGTAGTCATATATTCACAAAAACACATTAGTAACAAAAAGTACGCAACACGTAATTAAATTTATAGCGCGATACACCATCGAGTCGTCTATGATGCGCTAAACTAAACAGCCTACTTTATTAATGAACGGTTATTACGATTAATGAATGCCATCGAAGAATTCGAAATTTACAAGGAATTCAGACACAACCCAGAAAACATATCAAATGATCAGCTGTCGGTTATCAAGATAGGACTGGTAAATAACCACAGTACAAAGTAGGATCTTTAGTTTACCACAGGCGACGCTATGGTGTACACCGACCATCTTAATCCGTGTCTATAAATTATGTGTTGCCTACTTTTTGTTATTAATGTGTTTGTGTTTTTGTGAATATATGCGGACCTGAAGAGTGATAATATATGCTTAATAATGAGATTGCGGTCTCGAAACGCGTCGTAAGTAGGACAACGCGAAGAACTCACACGACGTACTAATAACCAGGTAGTAATTTCCTGTATTTATTTCATATAATTAATAGTTCGATAACTTGAGTTGAGCCAATTTCAGAAATTAAGTTTATATATTTTAGGGTTTCTACTCAAGGAGGCGCTGTATGGATGCCAGCGTGTACGAAATATATTAGTAGAATTTGTTTGAACCCCAGCATCCAGTACTGTCTCTCGCGCTGCTTCGTTCCGCTTGCAGCGGAAACACCTGTTTTGATTGCGTTTTGCGTGTTTGCACCTCGACCTGTCGCCCTCGGTTTATGGACCGCTTCGCTTCGCTCACAGCTGACAAACTCGCTTTTCATGGTACTTTTACGGTAGTTTATGTTTTGATCTTTTTTGGAGAATCGGCCGAGCTATAAGTTCGTGTAAGAAACAAAATGTGCAGAATAATCTCATATATTTATTTGTTTTACAAAAACATTAAAAAATGTTTAGTCTAGTACGAAAAATCTCAAAATAGTTGCGACACTTAGAAAACTAATGTGCGTACCAAATTAAGACGAAATGAGGAACAAAATGTATCCGATAAAGAGCGAAAACATATATAGTACATATTATATAGGGCCTATATTAAAAATCGTATGACACACAAAAGCGTGTTCTGGGAACTATGATCGATGCTCATTGAATACTCCCGACCTTACCATAAGAGTCACTGCAATAGTTCATCTTTCCTATTGAAATTTGTTATAATAGATATTAATGATAGTAATTGAAGCCACAATACTCTAAGCAACGGTATTACAACGGGAGAAGAACCCTGCTTCTATAAACACCTGGCTCTGTGTCAAATATAAACAACAAGAAACTTCCCCCATAAACAAAGGAGTATATTGCTGAAATAATAACTAAAGTTTTGTGTAATTGTATTAGGGACAGTGAAATACAAGACAATGCTTTTACATTATAAAGTCTGGGTAGTGTTGGACTACATTCTCCCTAATCAGTTTAAATAACAAACCAGAGTTTGTACGATAGTGCTGCTTGTGAAACTATTTACAAGGAATCACACTACAGTGGTAGATACTATAAATACTTTGAAATAAAACAGATTTTTAGATTATGAATTGATCGTTGGCCAAATTTAATACCAATTCATAAATGTAGGTTAATTGCAAATTTAAGTTAATTCTTTAACTGTTTTATCAGTCAAACATATGTTTTAAATATATTTTGTACTCAATTCTTTTTGAACGCGGTTAAACGGGTGTTAAATTGTTGTTCTTCCATGTGACTGGGCGCGGTTAAACTCGCCAGACGTGTTCTTCCCTGTGACTGGGTGCGTTTTTAACCGCACATGTTTCATTCACTTTACATTGGAAAAGAGGGGGTTTAGTCGTTGTTTAGAGCAATTTGTTTTACCTTAGTAGTTGGTAGGAACCCTTCTACGAGTCCAGGTCCAGTAGCCTAGGAAAATAGCGACAACAAAGCAATATACGTTTGTTCAAATTGGGCGCCATCTTGCTAGTCATTCATAAGAAGACCCTCCCATGCCGTGGCGCTAAAAGGATGGGATTTAACCGCGCTCAGCACGGAAAGTGTGGACAAATAGATTATTTTTCATTAACTACAAGTTTTACAAGGACATTATTTTAACCAATAATCAGGTACTTATATTAAATCCTAATAATATAACTTAAAAACTGGTAAATACTTTTATTTCATCCAATTTATTTTTCATATTCGTTTAATGTTTACGAGTCAAACCGTAAGGGGCGTATAGACGGGGATAGTTGTAGCTGCTAGTAGAAGAGAAGAGTAGTAGCCGCTAGTAACTCACCCTCTACTATCCCTGTCTCAACAGGTACTCTCCTTGTTGGAGCGGGGAGTAAGCGCACTAGTAACAAGTTCAACTTTTCCTCCCCGCTAGCCGGGGAGTAGAGGTCACGTGTTCTACTCCCAGTATAGCTCGTCAGTTTTAGCATGGACTTTACGATGCGCTGGCGAGAGGGAAGAATATAGGCAAGTGGGAACGTCGTCCGCTGGAGGGGAAGGGACACTACCCTGTACTTACTATGTTATCGCGACAGCCTGTGTTGTATTACTTGAAAAACATGTAAATACTGTATAGATATGGGACTCTTTATATCTATATATATAAATTATATAAATAGAATAAGAGTTTTGTTTGAGGACTGTTGAGAATAGTGTGATTTTTCGTTTATTTACGTTTCATACACCAAAAAATCCGAAACAAGCCTTATCTCAATTTTTGTCTGTCTGATGACGGTAACGCTCGCGGACTTGTTTCTTGTTCACGATTAACGTTAAAACAACTTATAACTATAGATATAATAACTATTTTAACAAAGAAATAAACATGAGTAACAATAAAAACTAGATTTTGATACTATTTACTAGTGTTAAGTAAAATAAATAAACTTATAACTTATTAAAAAAGTACATCAGTAGGCCTACGTTTATTTATGTAAAAGTATCGGTAGTAGTGTATTAAAATTGTGTGATTTAATATTACGCGATGATTTGATATCAGCTGTTCCAATAATTAATTTAGTGGATATTAAAATCAATAATTTAGTTAGTGCAGTAAACGTAAACTAGGCCTATGTTGTAATTTTTACTTAGGAATGTTACTGAGAAACAATAGGTTATTTTGAAAATAAATATATTAAATTTATTATTAATCACAGTGTGATGAAAACCTAATTATACAAATATAAACAATAAAAAATAAACAACGCTAAAAACAATAATAAACAGCGATAGTTAAATAGTAAATATATTTGTGCACGGACAATAATGTTATTGAAAACCCGTACAGTTGCTTCTAGACCGAAGTGTTCCGTTCAAAGCTCGGTAGTACACTGGACTGATCTTCTCTGACCCCCCACCACTCGAATTAACTCCGAGTCCACTGCGCATCTCGAGGTCACAGTCCATGCTACAAATTCTCAACTATACTCTCCTTGTCTAGACACGCACTCGCTGTTCCTCGCCACTCCCCACCGACACAGTGCGTCGTCTCAGGACTGTTTGTTGCAAAACCGAATGATGGCAGAACCGAAAACTGTAAAACTTCACTCTTGACTGACGACTCGCCGGGAGAGTAGTGTGGTGAGTACTCGTCTCGTCTATACACCTACTCTCCACTGATTTCACTAGCGGGTACTACTCTCCTCTTCTACTAGCAGCTAGAACTATTCCCGTCTATAAGCCCCTATACGTAAAATCGGGTATGTAATAATAATTTCGGCTTTTCTGTGTTAGAATCTTTTTGAAATTGATTAGCTGAGTGTGGGAAACTGAGTTGATAAAATCTAGATCAAAGAGATAATATTCGCGGAAAAAAATACGGAACCAAAATCACGAATTTTTGCATCGGTTTGGAACTTTACATAAAATTTACAACGTACCTATTTAGCAGCCAACGTGGCTGCGAATATTTTGCACCGGTCTCGTGGAATCCTTTAATTTCATTTATTAAGTAAATTCCCTTAACTCTTAAATATTCCTCACTCTTTAAACACATTCCTTTCTTTTTAACTTTGTCACAATTTTCCTAAACATTTGACGAAATGTATAAATAAGGTAACAAAATAAATATTAACACAAAATATTGTAAATTAACACAAATAAAATGTATAAATCATACGAAGTAGGTCGGAAGTTGTATTGTGAGCACTGATATGATGTCTAGCACGTAAAATCAACATGAAAAAAGAATATTATTTCGAAGATGACATTAGAGTCGCCTATACAAATGGAAATGTCCGCGGAAAGTCAGGGTTGGCTTTAGTGTTATCAATAGAGAAACGACAACGACGTCTGGTGATTTATTACTCAACTAAGCCAACCACTGAGTTTGTACATTTTACAGCTGGCTATTTGCGGAATTGAATTACAATATCCAGTATAGGTAAGCTAAGCAATTATTTTCATATAACCGGTAGAGAAGTTATCGGTATCGAAAAATAATTCGATCACGCATCTGTAACGCTGACGTGAGTTGAGCGAAAACAAAATTAAGATTATAAGTTTTACGGTTTCAACCATCTATTTGGGAAAATGGTCTAGTCACCAAGGCGCTGAATAAAACTGCCTGCATGAACGAAATATATTAGTAGAATTTGTTTGAATATAAGCCTCCAGCCACAGTGCTTCGTTCCTATCGTGGAGGAAAGCGAGTTTAGCCGTCGACCTCACAAGCTGCCCCCCACGTGGATTTGTAGCGGGTACTCTTTACAAATTTAGATTTTACAAGGCTTTAAGAGGGCTTGACTGAGGCAAACTATACTTATTCTGATAGAAAATTTTGTGTACTCTCCAAAAAAGTCATAAAAAGTGGCAATTAGTTAAGTAAAAGTTGAAAAAATGAGATTTTCATGGGCAATGTCAAGATATTTGAAAAAATCGAAAAATGTCTGTTTCTGGAAGGGGGTGTGAGATAGAACTGTCCGAATTGGGTAGTTTAGTTGCAATTTGCATGCATAATAAAGCCTTGAAATTTTTCACACTGACTACCAATCACCCTGTACCGGTATATATTTATATATATATTACTTATATTTGTTATACATTTGAAACGAATCAGATGAATATATTTATAAAAAAATAGTTTTTAATGAAAACATATTCATTGATAATTAATTATGCGTTCATAAAGTGTAAAGCCTATTTAGTTCAAAATTATCGTAGGTATATAATTTTTTTAGGCCACATACAAACTGCCAAACTTTTTTTTGGGTCATTTCTAATATACAAACTGCCCTACAAGGTCCAGGTATAAAAACAAGATAAAGGCCGGGGTGTCGGGGACATACAAACTGCCCTACTTTTCTACCTGACACAGGTTCAGGATATTTCCCTCCGAATTCCCTCATACCAATAAATAAATAGTTTATATTAGATAATAACTAGTAGACCCACTAGTAGACATACAAAATAATACAGATAATTTATGAACCAAGTTGAAACAGCCAGTATATTCGTTTATTTATTTATCTGTTATTCTTATCTAATAGGAACAGTTGCGTGCTTACACGCACGTATCTTATAGTAACCGTTGCGTGCTTACGCGCCCTTATCTAATAGTACCCGTTGCGTGCTTACACACACTTATCTAATAGTAACCGTTGCGTGCTTACACACACTTATCTAATAGTAACCGTTGCGTGCTTACACACACTTATCTAATAGTAACCGTTGCGTGCTTACACACACTTATCTAATAGTACCCGTTTCGTGCTTACACACACTTATCTAATAGTAACCGTTGCGTGTTTACACACACTTATCTAATAGTAACTGTTGCGTGCTTACACACACTTATCTAATAGTAACCGTTGCGTTCTTACGAGCACTTATCTAATAGTAACCGTTGCATGTATTCGTGTATTTATTTATCTGTTATTTTATCTAATATTTAACCTAACCTAACCTTACCTAACCTAACCTAACCTAACCTAACCTATTATATAAGCACGCAACGGTTCCTATTAGATAAGAATAACAGATAAATAAATACACGAATATACTGGCTATTTCAACTTGGTTCATAAATTATCTGTATTATTATGTATGTCTAAACAATGTATGCAAATGAAGTGGGTCTACTAGTTATTATCTAATATAAACTATTTATTGGTATGTTGGAATTTGGAGGGAAATATCCCGTACCTGTGTCAGGTAGAAAAGTAGGGCAGTTTGTATGTCCCCGACACCCCGGCCTGTACCTTGTTTTTATACCTGGACCTTGTAGGGCAGTTTGTATATTAGAAATGACCCAAAAAAAGTGGGGCAGTTTGTACGTAGCCATTTTTTAAATATATTTATACATATATTGTTTATGTATGTTTTTAAACTTCATACAAATCGTATTTTTATTTTTAGAGAAAATGTATTTTTCATGGAAACAAGTTCATCGAGACTGCTTGTAGGCTAATTCGCTTAATGAAATTAATCGTGTCCGATATCATCATAAAGGAAAAAATAATCATCCAATTTGTATGAAATTTAAAGTATACATAAACTATATTATACATGACTGTATAATTGTCTACAAACGATAAGGTCTGGAAAAATCAATAACTGAATTCGTGAGACGTGTGACGCGTGGCGCTAGAAACTGTTACTGCCACTGTGCCATGCGAGCTGCGCTGCGTAGCGTAGCGATGCCATTATGCGCTTATCCGTTCATTTACGAATGTTACAAAAAGTCGCGCTGTGCCACGTCGAGTCACACGCGTCAATCGCGTCTCAAAATGCGTCTTGCCTTAATACACTCATTTTGTGTCGTGCAAACCGTTAAGCAATTAATAGGCCGCTTTAGTTTTTGGTTAAGATTTTATTTTTGTTAAGACCACAAGTCACGTAAAAGGAGTTCAATCCCGCAGAAATAAAATAAAAGACTAAACGAAATTACCCACAATCTGCGCGGCACGTCTGTGAGAAATTGAGACAATCATTTCTCACGTTGGAGTCTACAACTTACTTATATCACTTTATCTTTCTTATGTTAACTGGATTTATTTATCCCCTGGTGGATTCCGTTGAAAGTACTTTGAAGATTATGTGGTAATATTTCATTGCCTTAGTGTCTCTCGGTTTACTAGCTGAACTTATATCAGCTTATTTCGTTACATAGGAATTGGATATTATTTTTATACAAAATTGTTCCTACGACAGGAACCAAATATTTTCTCCAAAAGTCTACACCATTTTACTACTAACCCTTGTAGTGTTTGGATTTAGTTGATTGTATAGGGAATCGAATAGGTTAAATTTTCGTATTTGATTTGCTCGAGCAGATGTCGCACTGGCCGAAAATGAAAAACAAATTCAAACGTCCGGTTGGTTTTCAGACTAGAAACATCCTCCACGCTGGAAATACGGTGATGAATTATTTAACAATTTTAAACTCTCTCCATTATTTGCATTTTT
>JAGFPH010014183.1:0-18214 GCA_018207615.1 Philaenus spumarius | reverse complement strand
CTATATCCCTTTTCCTCCATTCTTCTATCTTCTATATATATTCCCTTTCTCCTTGTATACTTCTTTTCTTCAATTCTTATAAATCTATTTTGCGTTCCTCCTTCTATATATATTTTTCCTTTCTCCTTCTATGTCTCTTTTCCTCCTTTCTTCTATATCTCTTTTGTCCTTTCTTCTAACTTTGTTTTCCTCCCTTCTTCAATATATCTTTTGCTACTTTCTTCTAATTATGTTTTCCTTCCTCTACCTCTATCTATTTTCCTTCATACTTTTATCTTTCATTTCCTTTCTCCTTCTATATCTCTTTTATTTCCTTTTTTTAAATCTGTTTTCCTTCCTACTCCCTCCTATCTCTCTTTCCCTCTCTCTGCCTTTCCATTTTTGCTATATTTTTTCCTCCCTTTTTTCTGTAATTCTTCCTCTCTCTCCCCCATCTCCCCCCTCTCCCCCTCTAATTCTGTTAAAACTTTGTCGTATAAACGTTACCATCAGACATAGCAAGTATTACATTTACTTTAACTAAAGAAGGGGATTTATTAAATCCACCGTTCTAATTTCGTGTTTGGATTTATGTTTTTTAACACCATGTAAGTTATATATTCACAGATAGGATCAAGTGTTATGTATTTAATACTTCTCAGTTTATGCGAGGTGATTACATTTATCAGAGCATAAAACAAATTGTACAATTCCCGAGGGAAATTTCACAGAGGTAGGAACAACGTAGTTTATTATATAACGTTATGAAACTGGTTATTTACTGTGAGTTCTTAGTTTAAATGTGTATGTAAGTATTATTGTGAGTAGAGTATTATTGTTTACAAAAATTAAATAGTATATCTCATAACTAGCGAAGAAAGCTGGCTTTTTCAGTATGAATATTGTTTGAAAGCTAGTCGCACGACGACCGCTTTAATCGATGCATACTGAAAAGATACTTTCACACGAGTTTTGAACGCTATTTTTCACAATACTACACAATGAAACTAATTAAAAAGTAGTTCTACAAAAAAACCTAAAATAGAAATCAAATATTTTTTGGCACTTTTAATAAAAAACAGAAGCGACATTACATTAAACAAATTACAAGCAAATTACAATCAAAACAATATTATATCCAACATTCTGCATTGTATTATGTATTGAGAAATTGCTGCATTATAGGATAACTGGTCCAGAGCTGTCCTTATTTAGGTCCTACCTAACTAATAGATTGCAAATGGTAATATTTAATAATCATAGCTCAGACTTTCTAACGGTATCAAGTGATGTGCCTCAAGGCTCTATACTTGAACCTTTTTTTGTTTGTTGTTTATGTCAATGATTTACCGGATTATATAAAAACTAAATGTATTCTATATGCGGATGACACAACCTTTTTAACTTTTGACAAAGACGTAGCAAAGATTGATGATCTCAAAAGAGATACTATGTTCAGGTCAAAGTGTTGGTTTAATTCTAACAAATTATTTGTTACCGGTAATGATAAGAAGACCGATGCAATTTGTTTTAGCCTTTGTCACCCTAGCCAGAAAAAGTCTGTGAAACTTCTGGGAATTCATCTTGATCCCAGACTTATGTGGGATGCTCACACCGACTGTTTGAGTACCCGTTTAGCTAGAGTCACTTATCTATTAAGAAGACTAAAACTGTGTACTACTGACAGTTTGATTGTAAAGGCTTACTTTGCCTTCTTCCATTCCCATCTCATTTATGGCGTAACGCTCTGGGGAAATTCCTCAGGTGCAAAAAGTTTTCCTCTGGCAAAAAATGCAATTAGAATCACTAAAGGGGTATCTGAACATGAATCTTGTAGGCCCCTCTTCATGGAGCTCATAATTCTTCCTCTAGCTTGTATTTTCATACTGCAAGCCCTCTTATATATAAAAGTAAATGTGCATGAATACAAGCTGGGTGGTGATAAGCACAATTACCCAACAAGGAACAGAAATTTGATTGAATGTGATTTTGTTCTGCTGAAAAAAATTCTGTCTAGTTTTAAATACTTACGAGTAAGGCTGTTTAATAAACTGCCTGTCAACTCTGAGGCAATTCCCACTGGGTATTTTAAGTTGGTGTTGAATAGGCTAAGGAAAATGAGTTTTTACACGATTACAGAGTTTATGGACTGCAATATCTATGACCTTATATTTTAGTTTTGCGTATGAACTGTATCTCGTATTCTTAGTGGTCTTAACTTATTATTAGTGTTATGTACCCTGTGTCTGTAATGTTGTAGTTTATGATCATGTACTTGTTCTTTAAACTGTACTTGTTTAACGACATTAAATGTTTCTGTTTTTTCTATTCTATTCTAGGGAAAGCTACTTTTTCCATGCAAATTTATGTTGAATTGTGACTGAGAAGTTTATTCCTTTTCTTGGCAAATTATTTAAAATGTTTAGGATAGACTGGTTTTGTGTGCTACTTATGTCAGGCAAATTTTGTTCATCAGTTGCACCATTTGCATCGTGTAATCTTTTCTGTAAAAGATCCTGAGATACCTGCGATACTTTCCTTTAAAAAGACTCGGGTAAAGCGTCCATTATGACAGACAAACAAAAACAACGCAATGTTTTGAAAAAAGTGAGTAAACACTTGGCTTTGTTTGTTTATTGTTGCTTAGCAACGCGAATCCAGCTGTAAATCGTAGCATGGAGAAAGTATCATTATTGACTTATGATTCTTTCTTCATTGTTTTGGAGATACTTTCTCCGGTAGTAGTGTAATGACAAACGTTCACAGGTAGTAAACAAGGTGAGAAAGCAGCTGATATCGTGGTAGTATCGTGAAAAAAAGCCTCTTCAGGGTTGGCAGCTTGTCTGGTAATCTTATTATGTACAGATATCGGAGTGAATCCTGGCACTTGGCCTCGCCATGGCCCCATGGGCCGGGGTATGGATTGAAAAAGGGCTAAAGTGGAGAAAAAAATGTTTCCTCATACCGCTTTCTAATGTGACTCATCCTTGAAACGAACTAGTGGATGTTTACCTCACAATTAACACGTTCACTGCTATGCAAATTTCGTATTTCCTATGCTAGGAGCTGACCTTTTCATTTTTATATTTATAGCCTAAATGAGAAGAATTTACTTTATTTTTTATTTTTGAAACTTTCTACGAAATAATCACTAACATTTTAAAGCGGACGCACATATACGTTCATAGCACATAGGCTTAAAATGTACGTGCTAAACACTCAATGCTCTGTGTATTGATAATAATCCAGAATTTACATAAAACAATTATCCCTTTAATCCACAAACTGTGTCCTCACCTTTACTCTGTCCTGGTGGCTCTGATAATCGGACGGCTCACGTGAAAAGCTTCTCTGTGGACTCTCCTTGACGCCCACGCCGGCGTCTACACCCCGAAGCCCCTCTTCTCTTCCAAGACCTCTCTTCTCACCCAAGAACTTTCCTGAAAGACCTCATTTCTAATGTGTTATGTTTACTTAAAAACACTGTTCCCCCTCTCAGTTGTTCTCGTTTTGGCTTTGTATTAGTATGATGGATTACTTATCAAAGCCATTCAGTGATTTTACATAAGTTCTACTCACACAACTACAACTACCTACTCTATATTACATAATTGTGCAACTCTGCTACTGTCAAGTTGTCAGCAACTCATTCCATTTCGTAACAGTTCATAACACTTGCATATGGAATGAAAACAATCAAACTAGCAGCTGTCATCTTAGTTAAACAGATTGTTAATAGATGGCGACTTTCATTAGGAACCATATGAAGTATAACAAACAAGTTTTTAAATTAATTTTTGTAAAGAAGATATGAATTTTAAACTGTTTGTCTATTTTTCGTCAATAGCGGGGAACATAAGCTTTAAAATGATGCTTCAATAATTATTGCGGGGAGATATCGCTTAGCGACAAAAAAAACATCTTTGAGAAATAATGTATAAGGATGTTTGTCTAATTATTTTTTAAGCTTTCAATAATGAAGTAAATCAAATCTTGCATATACACTTTCAACGATTTTTAACCACCAAGTCATGTAGATAGTTAAATATTAGTTCCTCATTTCCAGATATCATACTTTCATATTTTGTTTCAGTTTTCATTTTTAAATAAAATATCCATGTATTTATGACTAGATAGATTGTATAAAATCGGATATTTCTGACACATTCAATTAGTTGTCCGTAATTTTTTCAAACAAATAAAAATCACGTCCGTAAAATTGTAAAATATCGTTGGGAACCAATTTTAAAAGATCGGAAGGGAAGCTGACGCAGCACTGACAACGCTGATATGGTGACGCGTCGGGCGTGAATCAGCATCTCTATTAAAGTCCGCAGAAGATTATTGTTTTTCACCCATACGGAAACACGGTTAAAATACGGCACTGACCTGTGTAAATGAACCTTTAGGCTATATACATTTACCATATTGTAAAATCACTAAAGGCATAGACCCAAGTGTACAGGGTGCGACCTTAGCGGCCTATGCAGGATCGTATTGTATACATTAAAATAATTGAAAAATGTTCAGTAACTTGTGATCAAATTCGGCTTAGTTTAGTCGTAATCCGCCATTTGGCGTTTTCACAAAAACTCACTGTAACCCCAAAAACAGATAAGATATCGAGTTCAAATAAATTTGGTATAAGCGTTTTGTATGTTACGATTTATAAGCGCGCAAACGCCAAGAATTTAAGTTTTTAGTTTTCAAAATATCGAACGTTTCAAAATTTTAACGTGGATTTTCTTGAAAACCGTTAACTTTCCAAAAAAAAAAAAAGTTGTGCATTTATCTATCGTAGAAAAGTTGTGTATCGCTATATTTTCAACAATAACTATTGTATTTGGTTGTAAGTAGAATGCTGTGGTTATAAATAACTAGAAACATTGCTAAAAAACATTTATAAATATAAATGGCACACATAGTTCCCAGTGGTACTGAATAGCGGAAAGTAGTGAAATTTATCGTTTCCTAAATGAACCTCCATCAGAATTCAGTGATATATGTTTTATGACAATGATGAAGATCCGGAATTTGTACAGACTGTTAAATCGGACAGTGAAATTCGATTAATGAAAAGTGATGCCCAAAGTGATGATGATGTTTGATCATTGATATTGAGGAAAGTGTCTGTGAAAATTGTAAAAATGATATTCAGTCTGAAAAAGCTGAGAATTTAAATAATAACACTCCATCCTCTTTGAAAAATAAAATAAAAAACCTATTCAATGGATTAAGTGAGTGCTGATTCCAAGCCTACAGAACACTACCAAAGAAAGCTACTCATAGTAACTCTTGGAATTCGCGAATCTGGTTTCCTTAGACATTGTAATATCTGGTGTCCAAAAAGACCCATCCCCCTCTTAACTTTGGAGCAAGTAGAAATGAATAAAT
This sequence comes from Philaenus spumarius, assembly GCA_018207615.1. Lineage (NCBI taxonomy): Eukaryota > Metazoa > Arthropoda > Insecta > Hemiptera > Aphrophoridae > Philaenus > Philaenus spumarius. Next base: position 12,841 of record JAGFPH010014183.1, on the reverse strand, counting down.
GAGCTTCGGGATATCTTTATATGACAAAGGGAGATGAATTTTTGTGTAACCGACCATTTCACCCCTTACCCCAAAAATGGGGGGTTGAGAGGGTAATTCAAAAATCTTAAATACAAACTCCCATCAAGTAATACCTAATTTTAAAGGTCTTGATAAATGAAGAAGAATGGCACAAATTAGAGGTCTCTATCTTAACTCTATCGAAAATGGCGGCCAGTCAAAGGGTAAAGGATGAAATGGACGGTTACAAAAAGTCATCTCCCTGTGTCATTTTAGAGATACCCCGAAACTCTCTTATTTATTTCCGTGAGCCCATATTACGCCTAACCACTCGGGAGGTCTACTTATGACGAGTGGACCTCAAAGTTAGTGATAATGAATTTCCCTAAAAATACAATGAAAGCAAGTTGTCAACGGAAAAAGACAAACGTTCTGTTCGAGGCACGTTTTACAATAGCACAAAAGCGCCATTAAAAAAAGTTTTTGTATGTTTTTCAACAGTTTTTTGGGTAGGGGATGTACGGTGTAGGGATATATTCTTGGAATTTTTATTTAAATTTAATTCTTTTAAGTACAGTCAAAGACTGGGTTCCATTAAGACACAAGATAAAAACATAGAATAATTAAACTTTGGTTGTTATTCCTCCAGAACAAATCTTTTTAGTCCATCTTTGTGCGAAATCTTTTATCCTGGGATATACCGTTTATTTACTTACAGACCAAAGAATGTAACACACATGCACAGAAAAGCATTATCCATGGACTTAAGCTAAACGTTTTAGTTGATTTAAAACCTTGAAATTCATTTATAAGAAGTAAAGTAAAAACAAAATGAAAACAGGTTATACGCTTTTGAAGTACGCTCACGCGCACGATTTGACTGATTATGTTTTAGCACCCATCAAAATAATTTCTGTTCATAGTAAAGATTCCCGTCTCCCTTAAGCATCAAAACAGTTATGTATACGCATTAAATTGGCGGATTCACTTCGTTTTAACTACTTCACTTAATTTAACATTTACAATTTAAGGCAAAACAAACAAATTGCCTGCTTTAAGCGATGCAAATCCCGCGAAATATCTGTCCTGAATTTCCCCAGGGTAGGTTTACTGTTGTCCACAATGTATGCACAAGCTATCCCAACGACGATTTGTTATAGAGGTTTAATAAATCCTATGAGAAATAGAATCTAAAATGGTTACCTTTTGTTTTAAAAATGTTAAAGTATACATGAGAAATAGTCCAGTCAATGAATGCTCGTAAGGAGGTGCAGAGGGAAGTGGAAGGAACTATTTGACTTTGTTTGGACTATTTAGGAGGTAAACAAACTAAAAGTCCCCACTCCTATGAGGTGGGCAGGATTCAGGGGAGCTCGTAGATGATCCCTTTTCGGATTTTAGCTTATATCTGGAATACTAAGCATCCAAGCGTTAAGACCATTCTATACAAAATTAAAGTTGACGAAATGTGCAACAAGATTGATTCAATTCTTTTTTTTCTAACTTGCATGGTTTCCGAGATATCAGAGCTCAAAATTCGCTTATTATTGAAAAAAAATTGAGTAATGTGTTTACCTAATTGGGCTTGTTTTTCAGCCCTTCGCCCAACGAAAACTTTATAAGGAATGAAGTTATAGAGCATTAAATTTCCTTCATGGCTATATGATATTTTACGATTTTATCTTCAATCGTTCAAAAGTTAGAGAAATTTAAAATTTATTCGTGCTTTATGATATTTTACGATTTTATCTTCAATCGTTCTAAAGTTAGAGCAATTTAAAATTTATGCGTGCTATATGATATTTTGTACAACATTTTTGTTTGTTATTCAATTGGTATAACTCTATATATAGCCCAGGCAACAGGTACTTTTATCTGGAAAAAATGCGGGAGAGATAAAACTTGGTAATTAATATAGTACATTTTGACATCCTAAAAAGCATACTAAGTTTGTGACCCCCACCACTTTGAGCTTATGCCGCCATCTTGGAAAATGGTGGCCAAACTCAGGTTTTTCCTAACAAATTCTGCTGGGTGCGTCTTAGAAACAATTTCATATAAAAATTATAAAGAGTTTAACTCTCTAAAACTTTGGTTCAAAAATGTTGCTGTGAAATAAACAGTTTTTTTAGTTAAGTGCCATCTTGTGTTGTGAATTTATAAAAACCGCATGAATACGCCAGTATCACCTGAAATTGATGAATTATTTATTTTAATTTGTATTATATTATTGAACTATTATTGCTATTATTTGTTTTGTAATAATACAGTAATGGTTTTTATTATTATTATTTTTCATTGTACTAGCATCCACAACACCCGTGAGGTAAAGTTAATGGGGCGTTGTTTTTTTACTGTGGTTTTATTTACGGGGTGTCCCACGATGAGGTTTAAACGTTTAATTTTGTTTAGATTGTCCAATAATGCATCGATCTTTTTACTTTACAGACCCCACAATAGAGGCTTTAAAAACTTTAAGATTGTTAAAAAAAATTAAGCTCTAGTTTCCGCCATTCTGTTCCTCTTTTAATAAGCTTTTAAATGGTGTATTACATGACCTTCCTTTACATTTGAAATTGCTAACCTCTCTACCCCCCCTCAAGCCCTCCAAAGTCATAGAGGTTCAGATATGTGAAAAAATTCTCCTGTTATACAACACAAGATATATAAAAATTTTTATTAACTTATTTTCAGTAAGAAAAGTAATAAAGGGGGTTAATCTCTTGAGGAACACTCCTTATATAAGAAAGTCAGACATTCATATTGCGTAGGGGTAAATAAAGTTTCTCAGCGGCGCTGATGTGGTCTAACAAACTTTGAAAATAGTCTGGTGAGGTTGTCAAAAACACTAACAACACACTTTCTACATAAAAATACTATTTTTTACATTTAAACACGTCTTGTTGATATAAATAAAAATGTAAATATTCGTTTGTCCAAAACTCTTCACCGATTGATTTGAAATTTAACCCAACATTGCATTTTCGAATCCAAGAGTGTTTTTATGTACTTTTTGAAAAACAGCGCTCTCTGTTGGATATCTATAAAGTACATATACTTTTGATCGGACTATGGTTTTAGGTTCAAAGGATCTAGAAACGAAAAAAAAAACAGGAACAAATTTCCCTGAAATCGTATAATGTTAATTGACGCACTAGTACTTCTTTAAAAAACGTACCAGGAACTGGCACATACTTTCTCACAAACATATTTAAATTATTAAACAGATTCACTGTGACTTCATAATTGTAGGTGGGATTAAAGTAAAGAGGTGATTTATTAAAGTAGGAGATTAACTAATAAATAATATTATTATTATTATCTAGAGATAAAACTATTCGATCGATTTCGAACAAATTTGCACCAAACACGTCAATTAGGCCTGTATAGATGCAAGAAAAAAGGATTTGAAAAATTTTGAAAAACAACCCCCTTTACGGCAAAAAACCCCCAAAAATTATTTATTATTATTAGCTAAACGAGAATTTTTAGAAAGATGCAGTTTTTTGCATATGGTAGGGTAAATTAGATTGATTTTTTTATTACATACATTGATTTTGGGTTTTTTTTTTAAAAGATTTTTGTTTTTCAAAAATTTTCAAAACCGTTTTTCGTGCATCTATACAAGCCTACTTGATATGTCTGGTGCAAATTTGTTTGAAATCGATCGAATAGTTTTCGCTCTAGCTTTGTATTCATACAGACATAAGTACATACAGACATTCATTTTGTAAAAACCACTTTTTTGGGACTCAGGGAGTCCCAAAACGGATATTTCCACAACAATCTCAACATCGATTTTTTTTTGCGATCACTATACTTTCTCTATACTGCAGTATAGTGATAAAGTAAAAATCATAAGACATATGTATATTTTTAAAATTCTAATTTTCATTACACAGTAGAAAGGATTCATTGGCAGGGATTTTAAGTGATGTAAAAGCATTGTTTTTTTCTTTTGAAGTTATGCAATCTGTCATCCAAATTGTTGGATGCGCAGTGGGTTATATTTTTTATATTAAGTAAAGAAATAATATCATATATATTATTTCTCAATGCCATTTTTTTGTCGGTACGCCATAACTTCCTTAATACATCATCAAATTACTTGAATGAAGCATCATTTTAAAGCTTTCCTTAACCACTACACCGGAAAAATATACAAAATAAAATTATACGAAAAAAATACAAAACAAATAAATAAAGAATCCGAAAGTAACAGTGATGTAAGATCAAGTAAGTTGTAGGGATATTTTCCTGGCGTTGGCAACACTGATAATACACAATTTAAAAACGCACTATACGATACTAAATATACGGTGTGTACTTTAATTAAGTGGGATTTAAGTAAGTTAGAATGCGAATGCTTCGCACGGGTCAGCTAGTATATTTTTTAATATTATTTTGTTTGTTTTTTGAAGTGTAAACGTCTATATTCGTACCACGTCCAAAAAGTTTTGCGGGCGGTGAATCGGATTTTACCGTTACGCATTTTTCGTCACGCTCTACTATTTATATAGTACGCATTTGTATATTGCAGAGTATATTATAGTTTAATTGGTAATACCTCTGAAATATAAGTTGTGCTTCTTCATTTCGCAAGTTATTTTAAAATAGTTTACTTAATAATACCATAATGAAATGGAAATTGTGCTTCCTCATTTCGTAAGTCATTTTAAAATAGTTTACTTGGTAATACCTCTGATATGGACATTTTGCTTCCTCATTTTGTAAGTTGTGTTAAAATATTTTACTATGTAATACCTCTGAAATGGACATTGGGCTTCCTCATTTTGTAAGTTGAGTTAAAATGGTTTATTTGATAGTGTTAAAATAATCAAATTTCAGATTATACAAATATGACCAACGATTTATATTCATTACAGTTTTCACTTCTGCCGGCAGTCCCGCAACTGCTTTTTCTTATTATTGTTTTAGAAAAATTAATGGTTTTCCCAAAACGTCAAAATAATAATGAAACTAATTGTTGTAGTAAACTGATAGATAATAATATAGGAAACATCAGCCGTATTATATTCAGTTCAGCGTATTCTTTGATAGCGGGAGTTGCCAAATACGATGAAGACAACTCTGTTAACGTTGTCAATTGCAAAAATGTTGTCTTACGTGTAAAAAAGTACATATTTGTACCTAGTAAATATTACCTGAGTTTGGTGTTTTCCCAATTACTCACTCAAAAGTTACAGGGGTGTCTCCAGACTTTTAGTTCACCCTGTGTGTAACTGGAAACAAACTGAGACTAGAGACTGAAAGTTAATACATCAGGCTATTTTATATATATGACTTTAGGAGTTTTATTCTGTTATAGAAAAAATGTTCAATTTGACAACGTTGCAAATTTTTCGTCCCTTTTCCTTGTCATTTATATTATTGCACCCCACTTCTGCGCTTATTGTCATTATTTTTTAATACAAGTAAGAATTGTTTTTATTTTTGTTAACATTTATATGTAGATGTTTGGTAGTGAATAACTAAATGTAACCTCATAAAAACAAAGTATCTCAATCCTTTACCGGCATCAAATAATGCAGTTGTATCTCTCGAGGCGAAGGAAGTAGCAATCTATGTGTTCCACTCCAATAACGTATCATCGAGATCACAGATTGGTTTTGTTAGAGACAATACGTTTACTTAAGCTTTTGAGATTTATTGGAAATCAATTACACAAGTCGAGATTCAATTACCGTTCGGAATTGCGGTTTTCAAGACCTTCGCAACAGAGGAAATGAAAGATGGATCGGCAGAGGGGATTTGTATTTTCACGGTTATTAAATTATTATATTTTTTCTGTAATTTCCTTATTTTGTGTTGATTGGATTTTATAGGACGAGAGGTTTAACAAAACGTTTACCTGGAGTCGAACCCACGACAGCAGGTACTGAAAGTCAGCGCACTGACTGAGATCGTGTAAAATATTAACTCGGCAATTAGTTTGGGCTTTTTCCTATTGTTGTACAACTTTTTGACGACTGCAACCTAAGCAAAAGCAATTACGCGCTGTGTGCTACGAATACAAAAATATTGATTAATACCAAATAATTGATGCATGAATAGTTCACCTAAGTCACTAACAATTGTATTGCACTGCAAATGATAAAATTAACTGTTCTGCGAGTTCTCTCCTTACTACTAACTATTGCATGCGCCCCATGTTTTTTAATTTAAATCTCCCAAGTATTTTCATAGCTATTACAAATTTGAAAAAAATACATTTTCAGGACAATCAGTATGGGGTTATAAATCCGTATGAGACTAGGAGAAAATATTTTGTAATTTTTTGTTCGTTTAAAAATGTGGGATATTAAACAAATGTTTTAATTTAAATAATTATTTTCTGCTTTTTAATCTTGTGAGTGTGAAATTTTGCAAATGTTTTTAACAATCTTGGTGAGATTATGTCAAACAGTTCTGAGCTATGTTTTAAGTTTTAAGTCTCTAGCCCATTTTGAAGTTAGTTTAAAATCGATTGCAAAATGTGTTCCTAACAGACAAAGAAACAAACAGTTAGATAAGAAAGTGAGTTAATATTGCATTGTCAAGCAGTTCTGAGCTATGTTTAAATTTAAAGTTTCTAGCCCGTTGGGAAGTTAGTTTAAAATAGATTGAATACAATAAACAACGATTGGGATATACAACAGCTGATTTCGTCCATTACCTTTAATACTTCAACAAAAATTAAGTAAATATTAAAACGTGTTCAGCTAATGCACAGTAAAATACAAGCGTCTACTGGATCCCTATGCTTCGTATTAACACAGTACACGCGGCGCATGCAACTACGACGTCATGGGACGGAGGGAGAAGAAATGATTCTCCTTCGCTTTGATTGTAGATTTTTGACAAAAATATTAATCCAGCACATCACAATACACAGACTAAGATTGACAAAATAAATTAAAAAAACCCTCTTTCAATACCAGAGACATTTATCTAGTGACCAGATAAATTATTCAGTTGACAATCCAGCCTTATCAAGAACGGTTACCGACTACGTGTGTTAATTTATTTTATTTTGAATATGTCCTAGTTTGTGTTGTGTTTAATTGGTTATGATAATGACTGATAAATAGTCGAAACGCGTCACGTAAAAAAAGACACGTCAAGATATAATTAACAAAGATTGTTCTACAGAATCACCATAAAAAAAGGTAATTATAACTATTATAATATACTGCACTTTTTATTTTCTCTACCAAGCATCAACTATATATAGAGTTTAAATTCAAGTATAGGCCTATATTTGCAATTAATGTGATACCTACCTTGGTATTTAAATTTTCATCACTTCTTATTTATATATGCAAACATCAGTAGGAGAATTCCTGTTCAATTCACTCAACTCTATCCGTCGGAGTGTTCATCACGTTCAAGAGATGTATGAATATATCATTCAAAATGTAGAGAGAAGCATCTTGCTTCCACGCATAGGTGGGCACTTTGCTGTGAATACGAAATGAATGCCTAAACATCTCTTTTATCATTTTATCCTCCGTCATTCCTACTTCTACTTGTGAATATGGTAATCGTATAACAATTGACCTAAAGTCTCTGAATAAATGTTTATAACAGCTCACTCGACGGTGCAACGTTTTGTATAATATTGCTATTAGTTTTGTTGAAGGTGTTTACGAACAAATTAGTTTGACGATGAAAGTGTAAGTGAAGTGAAGGGCCTAAAGTATCAGAAACAAACAAGTTTTATATATATTATTTATTTTCTGTCAAATGTAGTCTGTATTTGTACTTTACCTTTTATGTGGATACATGTTTCACTGCCACGGGCAGCATCATCAGGCCAGCTATCTATGTCCACTCAAACACTTGCGGTAACATATATTTTCGTACATTTTTCGTACACGTCACATAAATTTGTTCAACTTTGCTACACTTTAGAGGTACCTCATTCTGGTGTACTTCCTCGGGGATAGAAACGGAACTCTAGGGCAAGAGCTTTGACATTGCGGAATAGATGAAAATGCGTTTGTACATAAACCAAATTTCACAATTTATATGAAATCTTATGTATATCTAGCACCTGAATTTTGTAATTATATGCCAGAAAGTATTAAATCATGTTCAAACAGACATAAGTTCTCCAGTTTGCTGGGTAATATTTTGCTTGAACTTGAAGGTGTAGGCTTACATTTTTATTTTAATGGAATATCTTGAATGTAACGTTTGGTGTTTTATTCAGGTGTAGCATCCTTGCAAGTATGTATGCTAAGTCTGAGTGCCGTGTGAATATATCGTGAAATATTTGTATTTTTAAAATATTTGCTTTTGTAAGACTCTTTTAATGGATCTGTGTTGTGTATATGTATAAAGTTATTACAAGTTATAAATAGGCATGGATTGTTTATAAAAAGACTATAAGTCAAATTTTTGATTGTAGATTTAATTGTAAAAATAGTATGTATTTGTTGGGAACTCGGTCGATTGCAGATCACTCAACTTTGTCTTTGAATTTTGATTTATGTATGTATATATATTGTTTTAAAACCACCCCAAACAGGTTTCGTTACCTCGGGGTTTCCTTTATTGTTTCTGAAAATTGTTTTCTGTGAGCATTTTATTTTTGTGTAGTTTAAAAATATTATGTTTAAGTTATTTGTAAGAATTCAATTATAATTTTTGTAAACTAGAAGCAATAAATAACAATCAATCTATAAGCAAAATCTGTCTAGGGAAAGTAATGTCCATCAGAGAGAACTTTAGATAACCTGTTCTCAAAACCCCGTCCCCCTTTTACCATCCTGGTTTAAAATACGTATGGGGATATGCAAAATCTGATCTAGGGACAGTTTTTCACTTTCAGGGTGAAGTTTAGAAACATATTTACAAAACCCCAACTCCCGTTGCACTCCTAGCACCCCTCTTAAGATTTTGTAATGGACGCACAAGGCTTGTGATACATAAAATTGAAGCTCTTTTAAAACCATGCATTTCTGTGGAAATAAAATAAAAATCGGATCACGCATTCGTTTGCTACGCTCAAAAATGTTATTTTTTAGGCTATTTATATAACTTTACATTATTTAAAAAAAATAAACCATTAGGAGATAAAGAAAATATGAGAATTTTATAGCGTCAGGGAGAACTTTATAAACCTATTTACAAAATACCCAAACCACCGTGGGCCTCTTAAAATCCCTCTTAAGGGGATTTGCTACTGAAAATGGTAAAAAACCATCAAATTTTGGAAATACTTTTTTGCATACTTTTGTTATACAGGTCCTAAAACACATGAAAAATGCAATAGAAGTCATTTTTTCTTTACATATATACCAGGAGTACAAACTTTAAACAAAGCTGCGAAGGAGAAAAATCAGTCCAAATTGCTGTCTGGTTGTATAACAATTATGTTTTGGAATACTACTACTATATTTTAAAATTATTATCAATAACTCTCTAAAAATAACCAGGCATAATATAAAGCATAAAAACATAAAGGACTTTATTTATCTAGGCATTTTTCACATTATTTCAATGTATTCCACATTGAAGTACACTTTTTCATTCAATCGCCATTTCCCAAAATGTGAGAATTTCATGTTTTTAGAGCCCCTTGAAATTTATCTCAAGATCCACTTGAAGTACGTTACTTAAATTTTCACCACTTCCTCTATACATCTTTAGCTAAATAATTAGGTAGATTTATGTTTGTAACTTTCATACATCATAAATCAAAAAATAATTTGTAAAACTGTAAATACAAATAAAAAAGTATTTAATGTTAAGTTAGATAAAAAAAAGGTTCTAGGTTTATCGACATAATTCCACCTAAATTTGTAGTACGCTGTATTACCTTTAAGAAAAATTAAGAACCAGCAAATTCCACTATTAAGTGCTTTTATAGTTATATCGCTTCAAAAATGCCTCGGCAAAATCATCGAAATCTCAGTTTAAAATTTATTTTTTTTATGATTAAAGTCAAACATTTTATGTTTCATTTTTTGTATTTTTTTCAGCATATAATATTACAGCAGGAAACAAATTTTCAAAACATTTTTACCATTAATAGAAAATTTCGCCCTTTTCAGTAGCAAATCCCCTTAAGATTTTGTAATGGACATATAAGGTTGTGATACATCAACGCTCTTTTAAAACCATGAATTTCTGTGGCAAAAAAATAAAAATTGGCTTACGCACTTGTTCGCTTCGCTCAACAATGTTATATTTTAGGCTATTTATATAATTTTATATTATTAAAAAAAAGTTAGGAGACAAGGAAAAATGTGATCTAGGGACAGTGTCAGGGGGACTTTATAAAAATATTTATAAAATACCCAAACCACCGTGGGTCTTTTACCCCTTTTCTTATTATTTTGTAATGGACACATATGGGTTGTGATACATGAAATTGAAGCACTTTTAAAACCATGAATTTCTTTTTCAAGAAAATTAAAGTCGGCTTACGATCAAACGTGTTATTTTATAACTTTATATTACTTAAAAGAAGTGTAGGGATATGCAAAATCTGATGTTGGGGCATTTATCCACCGTCAGGGGAAACTTTAGAAACCATTTTACAAAACCCCCAAACCCCCGAGGCCCTCCTACCACCCCTCTTAAGATTGTGTGACGTACATATGCTTGTACTACATCAAATTGAAGTTCTTTTAAAACCATACATTTCTGTGGTATGAAAATAAGAATAGGCTTACCCACTTGTACGTTACGCTCAAAATGTGTATTCTATAAATTATTTTCTACAAAATTAGTATTCTTCTTCTTTGAGAGAGATAATTACTACACACATCTTTATATTGGCTGCAGTTCATAATTATTATTGCGAAATTCTTACAAAATACTTAAATTGTATTACAGTCTAACCAATATCGCAAGTTATTTGACTATCCACTTAAACAAAAAATATACGCCTTCCTTCCCGTTTTCTGTAACATCGCAACAGTCTGAAAACACATTAAATTTTCACAGAAATGTTTATTTAACGGCCTAAACAAACAGAGGCAGCTCGTTACGTAACGCTTCGTATTTTAATTTTCGCCGAAACTTTCCTGAAAAGCTTCACTTAAAATGTTAATAGAGTCACAAACACTTTTCCGCTTCCCGTTTGAAATGAAAGCGTTGGAATAACTTTCTGGGAAATAGGTCTGTTTGGCGGACGAGGATTTTAAAAGATTTTTGTCTTTTTGTGTTTAACACGCGCACTTTATGTCAGTTACAGTACGTGATAAAGTCCAGGGATCGTAGCAGGCTGGCCGTTCCATTCCCCTCAAATTGTTTAAGTTACTTTAATTTTGTACACACGTTCATTTCCGAGTCGCTCGAACGAGATCGGAGTCAAAATATCCAGCAACCAGAAGCTCGTTTTTGACATGTAGTAACTATTTTTTGAGTTTTTCCTACTAGAATGAAGTTTTGTTGAGGTTTTATCTAAAAAATTTAATGTGGGATGTTATTCTTATTTTGGTTTTTACACGACCTTATAGCCCATCTGGTTCCCCCAAAAATGTAAAATACAAATACGCGAAGCGAGTTTTCCTGCTGCGAGCGGAACGAAGCAACGCCTGAGCCGGATTTGGAGGCACAGGTACAGCCGAATCTATTATCTACTAATATATTTCATACACACAGGCAGTTATTCAGCGCCTTTGTGAGGAGACCGATTTAACGTATAGTTTGAACTGTAAAACACAATTTTGGAAATTCGTTCAACTCACGTCAGTGGTTCTGCTGCGTGATATAATTATTATTTTTAAAGAAGCGTTACTGGACCGTTTAAACAACAAACAGATCGATACAGTATATCAGAGCTCTTGCCAATTGATTAAAACATTTTTAAAACTTAGACAAAATTAAAATGACTAATAGCTATCATCGAATTTTGAAGATAATCTTTTGTCATCGTTCATGTACATTACTAACGAATTTCCATAGGAAAAATGAGTTATTGCAGAGGCCCTTATGGTAAGACCCATGGTCGGGGTAGCAAATGAGCACCGATCATGGTTCACAGAACACGTTTTGGGGTGTCATTAAAAATCATATATATATTTTTTGAGATTTTTCCTACGAGAATGAATATGTTTTTAAGATTTTTTCTACAAATATAAATGTAAGATGTTATTCTGCACATTTTGTTTTTTTACCTTATAAAAAATAAAGTTGCTAATATCTCGCAAAGGAGTTTTTAGAAAAAATACCAAGAGAGAAAAAATTTGTATTTCAAAGTGCTTGACCTAAAAAACTGCTTCCAAATCGATTTCGTAAGTTTAATTTTTACAAAATTTTCTAAGCTGTAGGAGTCGACTTAAACGTGTTTTTTTAGGTCAAGCACTTTGAAACAACATTTTTTGTTTCTTGAAATTTTTTCGAAAAACTCTTCCTTTTCGAGATATTAGCAACTTTATGTCGATTTATTTCAACACGTTTAGGGCCGCCATTTTGTTTTGGGTGGTCCGATTTTTATTTTCTTTGTGGCAATTTCCTAATCTTAAATAGACCTTTAAAATAAGGTATCACATGACCATACTTCCTATTTAAAAGTTTTGAGTTGCCCCCAAAATCCCCCACTTTTAGGGGACACTTAAAATTTCCGATTGCTTCGAAAGATACTTTGGGTTGAGTTAGTATCGTTTCCCAAATTATATTCGTTTGTTTTAACAAACACAAAAGTTAAAGGTGGGGGGGGGAGTGACTTTATAACCACCCTGTATATATACAAATATATATATATATATGATTTTTAATGACACCCCAAAACGTGTTCTAGGGAGTATGATCGGTGCTCATTTGCTACTCCCGACCTTGGGTCTTACCATAAGGGCCACTGCGATAGCTCATTTTTCCTATGGAA
>JAGFPH010014182.1:5143-24310 GCA_018207615.1 Philaenus spumarius | reverse complement strand
GTCGAGTGTAAATCCGTTCACAAAACCCTCTAATTTTGTCCTTCATTTTTTTCATTTTTCTCAATTTTTAAATAGGAACCCTAAGTATTTCCGAACTAGAATTAAACTCTTTTGGGGGCTTTATGTAAAAATGTTAATATAGAAGATCATTCTGCCCATTTTGGTTTTTTACACAACCTCATAGCTCGTCCGGTACCCCAAAATAGATCAAAACGTAAAATACCATGTTAGCACTTGGTTCAAATCCATGATGGGGATTGTACCGATGGCCGTGATGCTGCGAGCGAAGCAAAGCAGTCCAAAGTACTAGGTCGAGGTGCAACTCACGAAGCGAGTTTTTCCGCTTCGAGAGGAACTAAGCAAAACATGAGGGGATTGAGACTGAGGTGCAAACGAATTCTACTAATGTATTTCGTACACTTAGGCAGTTCTTCAATGTCTTCGTGAGTAGACCGATTTCCCAAATAGTTGGTTGAAACCCTAAAACTCTTATAAACTTAATTTGGAAATTCGCTTAATTCATGCCAGCGGTTCAGCTGCGTGATTCAACCATTAAATTCTTAATTCAAAATAATTGATTAATTGTTTATTAATAATATTTAAACACTGATTAGTTTTTAAAGGAAATTTAATTTGTTTCTTCATTGAAGTTTTTAAAGGAACTAAATTATTCGCAAAGCACGTTGAGGCTTGTTTGAAAAGTGTTTGAAACAACAGTAATGAACCTCAACACGTGATCTAGAGTTTGAAAGTAATCCTACTTGAGGCTGTAATAAATGTCACTGCAAACAACTGATAAAAAATGCCTGTATCAGTGAAGCTCTTTGTAAAGTTTTTATCATTACGTTTCATTTACGAATATTTATTCAACACTTACATCGAACCCAAAGTTGTAAATAACATTTATAACTAGTTTGCTAAAATAATCATAAATATCAAATAGGTACGCGACTAAACTAAATAATCTGTTTCTACATTTACATTATTGGGAAAACGAAATTATTAGCGAATTTCCACAGGCAAGATGAGCTATTGCAGTGACTCTTATGGTGAGATCTAAGGTCGGGAGTCAATGAGCACCGACCATAGTCCCCAGAACACGTTCTGGGGTGTCATTAAACATTTGATACGTACATAGTATGTTAGCACGCCTCATTTTACGTCCGATTTGGCCCAAATTTGGTACTACACTAGTTGGTTTTCCAAGTCGAGTTCGTTAGGAAAAACAACAAAAATCGGAAGCATATTTTTAGATCAGAAGTAACAATTTACGTTCCATCTAAACAAAATTAATGTAGGAGATTATACTGCACGTTTTTTTACACGATCTAGTTACCCCCAAAATCGGTAAAAACGAAAAATACCATAAATGTACCTGGTTCAAATCCATGTGGGGGTATTTTACCATGGGGCAGCTTCTGAACGAGGTCGACTACCGGAATGCAAACTCGCGAAGCAGCTCTTGATCAGGGGCTGGAGGTTGAGGTACAAACAAATTCTACTAAATATACTTCGCATACGCAGGCAGCTATTCAGTTTCCAACCAGTTGGTTGAAACCACAAAACATATAAACTTAATTTTGGAAATTAGTTCGACTCACGTCAGCGGTTCAACAAATTTGAGCACGAATTACTTTATCTGCTGGCCCGTTTCAATAGCACTGAACTTTAGTGGCAAACTACTGTTTATGGAATCAAAATGCGAATGTAGTTCTCTTGTATAGGCGGGTCACGTCGAAGGAAGTCCGAAATAAATGCCCCGTCCTATTTACTCTTCTTTTTCACGTGTTTGGCCATCCTCGCATGTTCCTCTAATTGTTACGGCGAGAGCGAAGCGATGGCTCGGAACCGAAGTGGTCATCCGTGCTTTCAATTACGTCCAACCAGGTCAGGAGTTATTTCTTGACCAAGAAAAAATTATTTTAATTTTGCCCGCATTAGACTTTCCCCGAGACAAAGTCAGCTACGTGGTTTTTACTAGTTTAACCTGATTGGCGAATTTGCAAATAGTGGGAACGGATTTGTGAGGCCGAACAATATAATCCTTTTAAAATTACTGTTTTAGTGGTCCAAAACTGCCCGTAAGATTAGCCTGATGTTAAATTAACAGAGATATCAATTAACTTCAATTTTAATCTTATCAGTATGGTTGGACCGTTTTAAAGAAGTAGTGAATTGAATGTTTACCTTTTTTTTGTGAGGAGAGAAATTCTTTTTTATTTGTTTACTTTGTCAGTATAGTAGCCATTTAAAGTGGATAGTATAAAAATATTCGAAGGCTATTAGATTATTTATTATTTAAAAATGTACAACTTGTATTTCAACTATTGTTTTATATGTATTATCCATATATATAAAATTCAATGTATGTCCGTCTGTTTGTACGTTTGTCTGTTTGTATGTTTGTCCTTTATGCGTTACCAAACCGTCCATCCGATTGCTTTGAAATTTTGCATAGTAACACAGGTTAACCCTGGGAAGGTTTTAGGCCATTTACCGAAGTCCTAGGACAATAGGGCTACGCCCCAGTGGCCCTCAAAGTTTCAATGTTAATCTTATGGAAGGTCAATCTTAAGGAAGAAGAAGAAAGATTTCTTTTGATTTTATCAGGGGCACAAAAAACAGCTGTTCGTATGAAAAGCTTAAAACAGCTGATTTTGATCAACAACTGATTTGGATCAAAAACTGAATATAATTTTAGGCTAGGTAAATCAAGCAATAGCAATAGCGAAGCATTGGCGGGTCCACTAGTCGATTATAATTCAAAGAAAACCAATGAGAGGCGGCAATGAATAACTTATCTAAGTACGTAGCGAACTTTCAAACATCATAAATGCATTACTTTTCAACGAAGACACTCTAAAAATTGACCAAATCTATTAATCAGCTTCTGCAATTAATACAATTAATTGTGCGCAGTCCCAATTACAAAGTGTTGGAGCGTGTCACGTTCATCTCCTGTCGGTTTTTTCAACGAACACTTTCCGTGTTCGTATTAATTCAGATTTGAGCGGGAGCATTGTGTCTTTCGTGCGCATGTGATTATTAGTAAATTTAAATAGAAAATACGAACTATTGCAGTGACTCTTATGGTAAGACCAAAGGTCGCGGGTGTAGTCAATGAGCACCGATCATAGTCTGTGGAACACGTTTTCGGGTGTCATTAAAAATGTCATGTACATATATCTATATCCTATCCTATATGTGTTCGCACTCTAACGGCCACATTTTATGTCCGATTTGGTCCAAATTTGGTACACACGTTCAGAAATTAAACTTTCTGGTGTTTTATCCAAACAATTTTAAGGAGATTATCTGCACATTTTGTTTTTTTTAGACGATCTTATAGCCCGTTTGGTTACACCAAAATCGATTAAAACGTAAAGTACCATTCACAGGGTAATGGACAACGTCCAACAATCAGACCTTCGTTTTGTTTATTCCCTAGATTGGGTATTGTTTGGTATAATTTTACAGTACGTAACTTATGTGCATACTGGAGAGTGAAAGATGTTTATTGGAATTAAATACACTCCGGGAAATAGGAGTATAATTTCAGTTTTGTTATGTTCATTAGGCTTCTGTTTTTTGTTTGCTTAATTAACTGCAATTAGTTTTAACTATTTGAATTCGTTAGCTACAGAACTGTTAAAGCCCTGACGCATCCCCGCCATATTGGATCTAGTTCCCATTACAGTATATTCGTTTTAAACGACTCTAGTGTCAGTCTTTAACGAATTCTTATCGTTTACGACTTTTTTTAAACACAAGGATGCGGATGTTTTTCTTTGCTGATCATTTTGTTATCGTAACCCATTGTACCACACATAATAAAAACGTATTTTCAATTTGATTTTAATTGTGAATGAACTCGTCCTTTTTTACAAATAGGATGTTGATTTATATGTTTAGCATGTACTACAGTTAATTGTTTTAATTAAAAGTTACATTTCAACTTATATCATAGTAAACATATACCAGAGTATTAATTAAGTCCCTTTAACCCACTTCGTTATGTTTGTTACTGAAAATAAGTGACTCCCTCTAATCCGCACACCTCGGGACCGGACCATTGTCCGGACCATCCGGCGGGTTTTTACACATGATAAGTACAACCTATAATATCGTATCTAGAATTAAAAATTAACTTTTAAGACGTTTTTAAAGCGTACTTATCCAATATTACAGTTGTTTTGCCACCCACTCACTGAATCGTCATTCTTTGTGACGTTGATGAAAATGAATAAGTGAGCCTAAGCATGATGTAAAACTAAATTTACAGTATTAAAATAAATCTATTATTTTCTTCTGCTTTATTAGTTCAACTGTCTTTAACGCACAATCATGCCATTTCCTCGTAAACGTAACATCAACAGCTGATGCGACAGCCTGTTGCTCGACATAGGTAGTTGTTGCCAGTTGCAGTGCTGCCCTCCCCTCAGCACGAGTCAAAATTCCCACGCCGTTTTCCGCTTCATTTTGGCCGCAAATAAATAGACACGTTCATTCCTGTCAATTTCTACCGTGAGAAACCCAGATAACTCGTTTCCAAGAAGTCGTCCGGACCATCCGTCGTCCGGACTAGAGGGAGTCGACTATATACCTTGTGTTGCATAACAGGACAAATGTTTTGACATATCTGGCACTCTATGAGTTTTGGAGGGCTGGGGGAAGAGACGTTGACAATTTCAAATGTAAAGGAATGTCTTGCAATACACCGTTGTAAAGCTTATTAAAAGAGAAACAGAATGGCGCAAACTAGAGCTTAGTAGCTCACTTCGTTTCAAAGTAATGGACAATAAGAGGTCTGAAAATTATATATTTAATATAACCTCAAAGCAGGTTATTAATCTGTTAATATTAGGAATAAGTAGGTTGTATATCAGAAAGTCGACCGACTTCGAAACGTTATTGCATTTTCTTTTTCGACTATTCCGAGTCACACTTCATAGCATCACTAATTCTGACTCAGTCTTCATGTTTCTTTATTCAATTTGTATAATCATCATGAAATACACCACTCGATGTTGACTACAAAACAAATTAGATCACGCAGCTGAACCGCTGACGTAAGTTTATAGCCCAGTCGGTATAGATAAAACTACCAGTAATTTGCAATACGGCTGATTTTTTTTACAAGTACCTTAAAGTATGTACATTAACATAAAAAAACGTTTACCAATCTATCGATTTCCCAAAGTCGAAAAAAAAATCGATTATCATTTTTGTTTTTCGATTATCCTTAATATTTCGAGCTATGATGAAGATAGGGGAAAATAAAAAATATCACCGTGTAAGAGAGGTATTTTTCAATAAAAAAGGTCATATGTATTTATTTCCTCCCAGCAATGGTTTGTCTGGAAAAAATTCGATAATGCAGGTATGTATTTTGCAGCAGGGAAAATCACTAAAAGGGGACATCTTATTCAAATATGAAGCGTTGGGTCATTCTAAATTGTCCGAATTTTAATATATCGAATTGAAACTTGACATAGGAGTTAAAATATATATTTTAAACATTTATGCTGAGTCTCAGCTTGTTATCTTAAAAATGACCCGATCTACAGCCACTTGACTCATCAATGGGTTTCTCGATTTTTAGGAGTACCGGGCCACGAACTAATTTTAATCGGCACCAGTTTAGAAAATTTTCAAAATATCAACCTGAAAGTTTTTTTACAAGTTAATTATATATATTCAAACAAGTTCAAGGAGTATAAACCTTTTTCGTTATTTACTTTTATAAGCACAAGTAAATTAAAAAAGTATAATTTTAGACCTTTTTAGATTTTTCATCAAAACGCTTGAGTTGATCAGCTGCAGATTAGTCATTTTTAAAAATATAGTTTTTAAAATAAGTATAGAAAAAAATAATTGTATTTTTAACTTCTGTAACAATTTTTAAATCGATATGTTCAAAAATGTCGAAAATGGAGTCGTTGAATCCAAAAGTGTTATAGTTAAAACGAGATAGGTAAAACAGAAGACTATTTTCAAGCGCCTCGTTTTTAAAAATAACAAGAAAAAATCGTTCATACTTACTAAGAATATTTATACTGGTGTACCCAACTTGTAAAACAAATTTGGTGTTGATATTCCTAAAAATGATGAAACTGGAATAGATTGAAATTAGTTCGTAGGCCCGGTACTCCTAAAATCGATAATCGAAATCGACTCCTAGATCGGGTCATTTTCAAGATAACAAGCTGAGACTCAGCATAAATGTTTAAAATATATATTTTAACTCCTATGTCAAGTTTCAATTCGATATATTAAAATTCGGCCAATTTAGAATGAGCCAACGCTTCATATATGAATAAGATGTCCCCTTTTAGTGATTTCCCCTGCTGCAAAATACATACCTGCATTATCGATTTTTTTCCAGACAAACCATTGCTCGGACGAAATAAATACATATGACCTTTTTTGTTGAAAAAAACCTCCCCTACACGGTGGTATTTTTTTATTTTCCTCTATCTTTATCCCAGCTCGAAATATTAAACATAATCGGAAAAAAAAATGATAATCGATTTTTTTCCGACTTTGGGAAATCGATAGACTGGTAAACTTTTTTTATGTTAATCTACATACTTGAATGTACTTATTAAAAAAATCAGCCTTATTGTAAATTACTGGAACTTTTGGTCTAAAATTACCCCTACCGATTGGCCTATTAGCGAATTACCAAAATTTAATTCACATGTTTTAGGGTTTCAACCAAACATTTGGGAAATTTATCTTCTCAGGAAGGCGCTGACTAACTGCCTGCAAGTACGAAATATATTAGTAGAATTTGTTTGCTTTGTTTGCACCTAAGCCTCCAGCTTCGACTTTGCGCCCTCGGGATATGGACTGCTTCGCTTCGCTCGCAGCGTACAAACTCTGACGTTGGCCTCGGATCAGAAGGTGCCCCCACGGAAAAACACCCAACGTTGATTTTAACCGTGTACTTTTATGGTATTTTATGTTTTTAACGATTTCAGGCGAACCAAGCGAGCTATAAGATCGTGTAAAAATACAAAATGTGCAGAATAATATCCTACATCTATTTTCTTAGACAAGACCCCTGCAAAAGTTTCATTCTGGTAGAAAAATGCCCAAAAAATAGTTACTTCCTCTCAAAAAACGTGCTTCCAGTTGTTGGATGCTTTTATCTAACGACAACCAACTTGTCTACCAAAATCGGACTAAAATACGGCCGTTACCCGTACGAACACATGTAGGCTATATATACAAATTTTATTAACACCCCAAAACGTGTTTTGGAGACCACGATCGTTGCTTATTTACCCTACTATTCCAAACATTAGGTCTCAACATTGAGTCACACTGCATAGCTCTACTTTCCTGTGGAAATTCGCTAAAAAACGTTCTTCCAGTCATACACACCAAGCCGAGCATGCGCGGTACGAATTTTTTTTCTTTATGTACCACCTTTCGAGCGAACCGAGCGCAGGCAAACGAACTCACTCGCACGCCAGCTCTCTAAGGTTGCAACTTTATAATGCAACTAGGGGAAACCCCTGCGTGCTCCGCACGCCAACCCCGTTGGGACCTTCTATACACATAATCATGCTATGTTTTCTTTACAATATTTGAGTAGGATTAATAATAACCCCAAAGCTAAGATGGTACCTAAATAATGTTAAATGTTCAAATCAAATTATTTCGTTTATTGTATTTTAAAACAACAGTTATAATATAGGTTAAAAGAAGCGGCAAGGCTCAGGTCTACACTTTCAAAAAACCTAACCTAATAGTTATAAATACAAAGTCTGAAATTAACTGTTAATGGAAATATTAAAGCAAACAGCGGTTATCTGTTATTTTATTCAATTGGTTGTTATGGTAATAAATGTAAAAATACATATGTTGACTTATCAGTCTAGGCCTAACCTAAGAATTTTTTTGCGACTAAATTTACAAATATTGAAATAAAAAAATGTTTTTATCGAAATGAATAGCCTATGTTACTTAGGGATAGTGTAGCTTTTTATTAGTAAAACTATTTTTTCAATCGGTTTAGTAGTTCCAGAGATTAACCCCTCCATACAAACAAACAAAAAAACAAACTTTACCTCTTTAAAATATTAGTAGGCCTATAGATAACAAAAATTATACAATATCCCAAACATTACTTGTTTTTCAACCATTTCGTAGTAAATTTAGTTTATTGTCATGTTATCAGAACAGGTGTGCATGTTATCAGTCCTAAAAAAAAGTGCTTATAGTTCCCGAGTTACTCACACTAATCACAAGGATACTACGATTTATCTAACACATGGTCATGACAAATCAATAATTTTATTGGGTATTTCACCGCGATAATATTTACCTAATGTGGGAAACATATACAGAGTGTCTCGCAACCATGTTGTTCGGCCGTCAAAATTAACAAATAATTCGACCACGCAGCTGAACAGCTTCGCACGCTATTCCGCATATTGGGCGTATTTTCAATACACAATGCATTGCGTGCTACGTACGCCATTCCGCATATTGGGAGTATCTTCAATGCACAATACATTGCGTGCATCGCACGCCAACCCCATGGTACAGTCCCCACATGGCTTTGAACCGGGTACTTTTATGGTATTTTACGTTTTGATCGATTTTGGAGGAACCAAGCGAGCTATAAGGTCGCGTAAAAAAATCAAATGTGCAGAATAACATCCTACATTTATATTTGTAGAAAAAACTCTAAAAAACATTTATTCTCGTAGGAAAAATCTCAAAAAATAGTTACTTTCGGTCAAAAAACGTGCTTCCGGTTGTTGGATTTTTTTGGCTAACGAACTCGTCCGAGCGGTAACATAGCCTATAATTTTTAATGACACCCCAAAACATGTTCTGGGGACCATGATCGATGCTCATTTGCTACTCCCGACCTTGGGTCTTACCATAAGGGCCACTGCAATAGCTCATTTTTCCAATGGAAATTCGCTAATAATACAATATATCATGTGTTCTATTTGGCTTCGTTTGGAAATTGTCTGTTGGTATGTTGTTTTTTGAAAACAAATTTATTATCTCATGAACGGTTTAAAATATATTCATGAAATTCAGCTTTAAAGTGTATCACATTGGTAACACAAAAAATGTGTAAATTTTTACTTTCTCCCCCTATACCATAGTATATGGAGAAAGTATTGTATTCGTCAAAATTTTCGAGTTTGAGTTTTTGGTGGAAATATCCGTTTTGGGTTCCCCTGAATCTAAAAAAGTGGTTTTCGGAGTGATGTCTGTGTGTGTGTCTGTATGTGTGTCTGTGTGGATGTTATCAGACCTAGAGCCTAAACCAATCGTCCGATTTTGATGAAATTTGGTATGGAGGTACTAATCCACGGTATCTCCAGGCGTTTTTTTTCATTTTTTTTGAATTATTTATTTTTAAGGGTAATTTTCCCATAAAAACCCTTAAAATAACGGAAAAATCAACTTTTTTCAAAAACGGCTCTAACGATTTTGATTAAAATTTTATGGTTTATTAGGGACCTATAGTACTATAAACTGTAAAATTTTAATCAAAATCGTTCGAGCCGTTTTTGAGAAAAGTTGGTTTTCCCGTTATTTTATGGATTTTTATGGGAAAACAACTATAATACAAAATCACCTCTCCTACCCCACCCTACAAGTCACCGTGACGTTTAATAATTTAAATATGTTTGTGAGAAAGTATGTGCCAGTTCCTGGTACCGTTTATTTTTTTTGCTGCAATTATCGTTTGAAGATGACGGCGAGGCGGTTTAAACTTTCAAAGTTGGATATCTAAGAAGCTATAAATATTTTACAAAAAAGTCCCAATTTTGTTTAATACACGACCGTTCCCCCAAAAATCGATAAAAACGTAAAATAATATCAAAGGAACCCGGTTAAAATCCACGTCTCGCCATCAGGGCATCTTCTGATCCGGGTCCGATGGCCGGAATGCAAGCTGAGAGCGGAGCGAAGTTGCCCATAATCCGAGGCCGCAAGGGCAAGGTTCTAAGAAGCAACGCGTGAGGCTGTGATGGAGGCTGAAGTGCAAACAAATTCTACTAATATACTTCGTACACGCAGGCAGCTATTCAGCACCTAACAATTTCTCAAACAGTTCGTTGAAACTCTAAAACATATAAATTTAATTTTGTAAATTCGATGACCTCGCCTCAGCGGTTCAGCCGCGTGGTCGAACTATTGTTTTTCTCGTCTAAATATCGGTTCAGCCGCGTGGTCGAACTATTGTTTTCTCGTCTAAATATCATCAGACTGGAAGGTTAATAATTATGAAAGTCCCACATCCATTGACAGAATTTAACAAAACCTAATCCAACTCTTTCAATCCTAAGTCAGCTATATTACGTGTCATAAAAACTGTTCCCATTTTATTAGTTCTTTGTTTAATTCATTTTCGTTAACGTCGTAAAAATCGGGCCATTTACGTCAGTGTGACAATTTTCTCAGTTTTTATTAGGTTAATCAAGAATCTACTAATAAATTATGTATCTACCATTATAAAATAGCAGAAGAATTGTTGTTGCACATTCATAGTTTATCTTCTTGCCAAGCATAATAGACTTTATGGACAGTTATACTAGATTTTAAATCAGTTTTTTTATCTGTTCTTGGCGGTCAAAAGTTTAGTTAGGCTACGATAATCTTATGTTTGAATTTTATATTATTTTACAAAACTAATAAGCCCCCGTGAAAATCACAGGTAGATTAATTAGAGATACTACACAACCAAAAGTGCCCTTATAACATAACCGTACCGATGAAATCAAAATGACGTTTCATAATTTTTTTCACAATATTTTCTTTCATTTAAAAACTACACGAAAATCGGTCCGATAGATCTCCAGAAATAGGTAAGGTAGTCTATCAATAGGATCGCCAAACGTTTACGGCTACTGAATTATTACATAGGCCTAAGTAAAATACCTTTACACAATCATTAAATAAGTATCTCATCTTCTAATGAAATAATAACTTAATAAGCTATCAATTTTCTCATCCAGAAGTAACCTAAATGTGTTCCATGTAATTTATAAGTAAATCTTAGCCCACAAATAATGTAATTTATGTTTTGACTGGAGAAAATAAAATAGTAATTTGTTTCTTCACATCTGTTTCAGCAACTTAATAATCGTCTGTCATTATACTGACGACAGCAGTTTATAAAATAATTAACCGACATTTCATGAATCAATATTTTTTAACGATCCATATACATTTCTTGAAAAACATTCTTTCCATTGTACAAAAATTAGCGTTAGCCAATAATTATAGGTGTAGAATAAAGTATTATAATTCGCCTACAGGCCTAAAGATTAAATTAACATTAGTCTAAACTGTTGTCAATAAATTAATTAGGTAGGCCTATCGCTGCTTAACCTACATCATATTGGATTGTCTCAATTTAAAACAAATTTTCTGATTTACATTCCTTGTCAGTCTTGTATGGTGTCAAGACTCAAAGCGGGGTGCTAACAACAACAAAACTGTCAGTTTCTGTGATTGACTCAGTCTAAGAACATGTAAGCTTAGGCCTAACCTAAAATGTAGATGTTTTCTTTTGTATGAAAGACGCACTACGTTCATAATTTAATAAAATTCACCAACATAATTTAACTCACTAACTTATAAAATCCGTCTACTTATTTTAATGTTGCCAAATAAATTAAACAAATGGCACACTATAAAACAAGAAAAATAAATGTGTTAACTTTTTGTCTGGTTAGAACGATATAGTTAAATTTGTCCAGGTTAGGCTCCTTGGTAAATGTAGGCCTACAAATATACCAAAATATTTCGTTACAGATATCTTAGGATAGTCTACTAATGTTTTAAAAAATAATGACGAACAAATTATTTTGTTTATGGAGATAGACGAATAACTTATTTTTTATTTAGAATATCAGATCCTACTTAATTGGTCATTATTTACAAAAGGTGAATTAATTGAAAATGCTGTCTTGAAGATACACAAAACAGTATAACCTTTTGTACTGAAAACAATAATATAGGCCTAAAGTAATAAACTAACAAAAACGTGAGAAAGTTAAACTGAAACAATACATTATTTTGTAAGAAGGATTTTACCTCTAGTTTCTGAGAATAGTCCTCGGCAAGTCGCTCATTGTGGCGGCTGAGTTCTTCGTTTTTCTCCAATAACGCTTTTCCCAACTCGGCCGCCAAAATGAGATCCTTTTCCTTTTGCTGGAGTTGAGCATAAACGTCTTCCGGATCAGCTGATGGTTCCAGACTCCTCGACTCGACGTCGTATATATAATCCTCTAGAGCGTATTTCGGTTTCATTTTATCTTTAAGCATCATACCACGGAATTTACCAAAACAAATCGAGCACTGTATCTCGGTGCAAACAATTTACCGTACACACACTTCATTATAACCTAGAAACACTGATATGAGTAACAATTGTTTACAACAAACACATGTTTTTAACATGATTATGTTTGTGTGTAAAGATTTTATTTTTGTTAACACGTACAGCACAACATGTTTGAAAACACTACTCGCACCACGACCACAGATCCTGTTTGTAACAGGTATAACAAAACAATGAACCAACCGTTCAAGGCGGTACACTTCACTCCCCCACCTTCGGCCACTCACCTGATCTGCGCAAACGTAATATCGAACTGCTGGCGCTACCTAGCGGGAGCTAAGGTTGTTTACACCTGAATGTAGTAAACATGAATTAATTTAAAACTAAGATAATACATTTTTGATTAGTAATAGTTCTTTTCTTTGCATTTGACAATTTATTATTTGACAATTTTGAGTGTGCCACGAGATTATGAAGTCCTTTTAGTTTCGCCTGTTCGTCCTTCTGTAAGTCTGTAAGCTAAAATGAATTTAGAGTAGGCCTACCCCCGTATATAAGAAACTAAGATCATTGATAATTATTGGGAAAATGATTTTCTAATCTAGGCCCATTTTAAAGATTTTCATTTTTAAAGAATTACATTTAAATCCAACATTAACATCTAAATCGTTCTAAAACAATCTAAATTATTTAAAAAAAAGACTTATATCAATACGAATTGGTTTCAAAATGCCTCCACCAAAATAAAAGTAATAAAATTGAAATATTAATTATTCAATCATATTGCAAAATAAATTGACACATTTAGGGCTATTTTAGGTTATATAAATCACTAGCTGACCCGTACGGCGTTGCCCGTGGTGGTTGGTATTTTCAGTCTTTTTAACGTAATTGTATTCTTTTTAAGTGTTCAGTCAGTGAGTGGTATTTGGCTTTTATATATATAGATCTTAAATAATAAAAGCACTATTGTCATAATAATAAAAGATCTGAAATTATGATTTTAGTAACTTTGATCCCCCCAAACCCCTCCTAAAATTTCGAAATTTTTCATACTCTTTCTTAGTGAGCACCTATGGCCCTAGAGGAAGCTACATACCAAATTTCATTCCAAACCATTCGGTAGTTTTGAAAAAGTCGTTTTTTAATAACTTTGATCCCCACAAACCCCCCTAAAATTTCAATTTTTTTCAAACCCTTTCTTAGTGAGCACCTATGGCCCTAGATTAAGCTACGTACCATATTTTATTCCAATCCATTCGGTAGTTTTGAAGAAGTCGTTTTTTAATAACTTTGATCCCCCAAACCCCCTAAAATTTCGAATTTTTTCAAATCCTTTCTTAGTGAGCACCTATGGAACTAGAGGAAGCTACATACTAAATTTCATTCCAATCCATTCGGTAGTTTTGAAGAAATCGTTTTTTAACAACTTTGATCCCCCCAAATCCCCCCTAAAATTTCCAATTTTTTCAAACCCTTTCTTAGTGAGCACCTATGGCCCTAGAGAAAGCTACATACGAAATTTCATTCCAATCCATTCGGTAGTTTTGAAGAAGTCGTTTTTTAATAACTTTGATCCCCCCAAACCCCCCTAAAATTTCGAATTTTTTCATACTCTTTCTTAGTGAGCACCTATGGCCCTAGAGGAAGCTACATACCAAATTTCATTCCAATCCGTTAGGTAGTTTTGAAGAAATCGTGATTTAATAACTTTGATTCCCCCCAAACCCCCCTAAAATTCCGAATTTGTTCAAACCCTTTCTTAGTGAGCGCCTATGGCCCTAGAGGAAGCTACATACCAAATTTCATTCCAATCCGTTAGGTAGTTTTGAAGAAATCGTGATTTAATAACTTTGATCCCCCCAAACCCTCCTAAAATTTTGAATTTTTTCAAACCCTTTCTTAGTGAGCACCTATGGCCCTAGAGGAAGCTACATACCAAATTTCATTCCAATCCGTTCGGTAGTTTTGAGAAATCGTGATGAGTGAGTCAGTCAGTGAGTGAGTGAGTGGTATTTCGCTTTTATATATATAGATTAGTAAGTTCTGTTGATAAATAAACCCTCTAATTTTAATTTCGATGTTTTAAAAATAATTCGAATTACTTGATGGATTAATTAATTCGAATTAAAAGTAATTCACTAGTAGAGCGGTTTCACACTTACCCGAGCCAAAAATACTTTAAAAGGTAAGTATTACTTAAATACCTTACGTTAGGTAAGGTAAATACTAAAAATGAATTCAAAAGGATATTTTGTGATATTTTTTTTAGAACCCATAAGTTTTAATTCTAGTATTTAGTCTCGCCTTAACTTAAAAGATCTAGGTTCTCCACCCCTGTTCGCTTCGCTCACCAACCCCAGCGGCGATCCATGGCGTAGCCAATGCAAACAGATTATTGTATGCTGTGATATTTTCTCGGAGATGAGAACTAAGTGGTAAACTATACATAGCTAATGTAAGACTGAGATGTAAATAGACACGACCATTCCCAATAATTCGAAATGAGTTGTAATTTTACCATTATATTTTAAATAATCAACATTTGAAACAAATTTTGATATACAAATTAAAGGAAACAATACAATATTAAGCAACACCAGATGTTTGACTTATAATACAGTAAGCCTTTTGTTTGCTTTTACCTATTCTAAAACAACAGCGTTTAGTTGAGAAGAATAATAATTATCTGATTTTTGGTAATTATTACAAAAATAAACGGTACCAGAAACTGGAACATACTTTCTCACATATTTAAATTATTAAACAGCTTCACTGTGACTTCATAATTAATTGTATTAAAGTAGGAAATTAACAAATAAATATTACTATTGTTAGCTAGAGAGAAAACAATTATTCGATCGATTTCAACAAATTTGCTCAAACAAGTCAATTAGGTCTTTATACGTTGCACGAAAAAAGGTTTTGAAAAATTTTGAAAAACAACCCCCTTTTTGGCCAAAACCTCCAAAAATCAGTTATTATTATTACTATTAGCTAAACGAGAATTTTTAGAAAGATGCGGGTTTTTAGCGAATTTCCATATGAAAAATGAGCTATTGCAGTGGCCCTTATGGTGAGACCCAAGGTCGGGAGTAGCAAATGAGCACCGATCATGGTCCCCAGAACACGTTTTGGGGTGTCAAAAAAATGCATATATATATTTATATGTGTGTGTTCGCACTCTAGCGGCCGCATTTTAAGTCCTATTTGGTCCAAATTTGGTACACGTGTTGGTTGTCTATGTGGCTCGGACGAGTTCGTTAGCCAAAAAAATCCAACAACCGGAAGTACGTTTTTTGACCGGAAGTAACTATTTTTTGAGATTTTACTACGAGAATGAAATTTTTTTAGAGTTTTTTTTAACAATATTAATGTAGGATGTTATTCTGCGCATTTTGTTTTTTTACGCGACCTTATAGCTCGCTTGGTTCCCCCAAAATCGACAAAAACGTAAAATACCATAAAAGTACCCAGTTCAAAGCCAAGTGATGCAAACTCGCGAGGCCACTAGGAGGAAACAAATTCTACTAATATATTGCGTACACACAGACAGCTGTTCAACGCCTTCGTGAGTAGACCTATTTCCCAAATTGTTGGTTGAAATCCTAAAACATAGGCATATAAACTTAATTTTGGAAATTTGCTCAACTCACGTCAGCGGTCCAGCTGCGTGGTCGATTTATTTCATATGGTAGGGTACATTAAGGGCTACAAATAAGCAAAATTTAACAACATCGTTAGAGCCGTTTTTTTATAAAAAATAATAACAGATTTTTGGGGGTTTATTTGGCCAAAAAGGGGGTTGTTTTTCAAAATTTGTCAAAACTTTTTTCGTTCATCTATTGGCCTAATTGAAATGTTTGGTGCTAGCTAATTTGTTCAAAATCGATCGAATAGTTATTTTCTCTCTAGCTTTGTATACATACAGACAGACATTTTGTAAAAAAAACTTGTTTGGACTCAGGGGGTCCCAAAACGGATATTTCCACAAAAATCTCAACATCGATATTTTCGCGATCACCATAGACTACTTTCTCTATACTATAGTATAGTGAGAAAGTAGGCTAATAAATAAACGCGTTTTGGTTCACTGTATGCCTAACCTAAAATTATGTTAGCTTTTGATCCAAATCATCTGTTTTATGCATAGTATCCTACTAATATTATAAATAACTAGGGGAGACCCCTGCGTGCTCCGCACGCCAACCCCCAATGGTACCTTCTAAAAACATATGTTGTGTTTTATTTATAATAAAGGTGTAGGGGTAGTATTAATAATAACCTCAAAATTAAGATGGTAAATATTGTTAAATGTTCAAACCAAATTATTTCTTATATTTTATAACAGCAGTTAATAATGGTTAAAAGAACCAGCAAGGCTCAGGTTTACACTTTAAAACCCTAACCTAAAAGGTGGAAATACAAAAATAATTGCTTCACATTTTGAAATCAGCTGTTAATGGAAATATTAAAGCAGCTATGTTATATGTTATTTTATTCAATTGGTTGCTATGGTATTAAATGTAAATACATGTGTTGATTTATCATTCTAAACCTAACCTAAGATTTTTTCCGACTAAATTTACAAATATATTGAAATAAAAAAGGTTTTTACCGAAATTAATTATAGCCTATGTTACTCAGGGATAGTGTAGCTTTTTATTAGTAAAACTATTTTTTCAATCGGTTCAGTAGAGCCAGAGATTACCCCCTACATACAAACAAACAAACAAACAAACAAACTTTGCCTCTTTATAATATTAGTATAGATGTGAAAGTTTGTATGTTGGCTGTTTGTTTGACTGACAATCACGCAAAAAGTACTGGATGGATTTGAATGAAATTTGGCACACATATAGATCATGACCTGGAATGAGACATAGGCTATAAATCATTTTGATTTAAGGGTTGAAACAACCCCTAAAACAATAAATATTTATTATTATACATCCATTAAGACTAGAAAGCTGGAATTTGGTACATTTATTTCATACAAGGTACATATAAAATGTAAACTATATTTGCATTTTACACTGTGCTGCTAAGGGGTGAAATTGTAATAACAACCCCAAAAACAATACAAATTAATTATTATACTTCCCATAAAGCTAGAGAGCTGGAAATTGGTACATTCATTTCTTACAAGATATATATAAAAACTAAACCATATTTGTATTTTTCAGTGTGCTGCTAAGGGGTGAAAATGTAACAACAACCCCTAAAACAATACGAAATAATTATTATACTTCCCATAAAGCTAGAGAACTGGAAATTGGTACATTTAAAATGTAAACCATATTTCCTTTAATTCACGTGCTTCTTAGGGTGAAAATGAGATAACAACCCCTAAAACAGTACAAATTAATTATTTCACTTCCCATAAAGATAGAGAGCTGGTAATTTGTACATTTATTTCTTACAAGGTACATATAAAATGTAAACTGTATTTTGCATTTTACACTGTTCTGCTAACGGGTGAAATTGTAATAACAAGCCCTAAAAAAATACAAATTAATTATTATACTTCCCATAAAGCTAAAGAGCTGGTAATTTGTACAATTATTTCAAAACAAATAATTGAGAGACGGGTCAAAATAAATGTTTTTTAATGCAAAAAACGCGTTTTATTCCGTCGGCTTCGATTATATTTCAATGATTTGAAGCTTTTTCTTTGTTTTTTCACAAAAATCGTCAATATCTCGAAAACGGTGTGTTCTAGAGCATTTTTGACGATTTTCGACCATTCTTTAGGAAGCATTATCTTTGCCAGTTATGGGTTATACAACGGTAAAGTGTATACGCCCCTGGGGGCTCTCCCCCCCCCCCCAAGTCGAATTTTGACTTCTACAAATTGGGTAAAATAAGTGAGAGACAGGTCAAAATATATGTTTTTTATTGAAAAAAAAACACTTTTTATTCCGTCGGATTCGATTATATTGCAATGATTTGAAGCTTTTGCATTGTTGAAGTTATACTTCTTTGCGCCCGTTGTAATCGTGGTTGTAATCTGGATGGGG
This sequence comes from Philaenus spumarius, assembly GCA_018207615.1. Lineage (NCBI taxonomy): Eukaryota > Metazoa > Arthropoda > Insecta > Hemiptera > Aphrophoridae > Philaenus > Philaenus spumarius. Next base: position 5,962 of record JAGFPH010014182.1, on the reverse strand, counting down.
TGTCGGTCGAGAAACCGCGTCACGCGTTGGGAGTAAAATCCGGAAAGTGCCTTTTTATACCTTTCTTCGTATATTCGTATACTTTCCTATACTTCAAAACGTCGGATTGATTTGAAACTTTGCACACTTATCAAGGACCTATGCAATGCAATATTAATTTTGTTGGGTGTAGTAAGTGAGCACTGATCATGGTCCCCAGAACACGACGTGATTTTCACCCTTTTCAAAACGTCTGATTGATTTGAAACTTTGCACACTTATCAAGGACCTATGGCAATGCAATATTAATTTTGTTGGGTGTAGTAAGTGAGCACTGATCATTGTCCCCAGAACACGACGTGATTTTCCCCCTTTTCAAAACGTCGGATTGATTTGAACTTTGCACACTTATCAAGGACCTATGGCAATGCAATATTATTTTGTTGGGTGTAGTAAGTGAGCACTGATCATGGTCCCCAGAACACGAGGTGATTTTCACCCTTTTCATAACGTCTGATTGATTTGAAACTTTGCACACTTATCAAGGACCTATGGCAATGCAATATTAATTTTGTTGGGTGTAGTGAGCACTGATCATGGTCCCCTGAAAACGTTTACGGCAGTCATTAAAAATATTATATGCAGGGTGATTCACGACAATATGCAGAAACTTCGGGAGCTCATTAATTTTGTTGGGTGTAGTAAGTGAGCACTGATCATGGTCCACAGACTAACTGTGACCATCCAAACAGATGCAACGATAGTATTCATAAGCGAATTGTTTTTTCACAAAAATCGTCAATATCTCGAAAACAGTGTGTTCTAGAGCATTTTTGACGA
>JAGFPH010014181.1:0-24315 GCA_018207615.1 Philaenus spumarius | reverse complement strand
GAAGCTCCGCAACAGCGTCTACTACGTAGAGAAGAAGATACATCAAGTCACGCATATCAACGTCTGTCTCAAACCCAAGACGAACGGCAGGCACAATTGGAACTCGATGTACAGAGACATGCTGCACAGCGTTTAACTCAAACTGATGAACAGCACGAAGCCAACCTACTCGCCCGAAAAAATCAAAGACAACAATTTATGAGGAGTGTGTAGAATTCATTTAAAGAGATAGCATTTAATTATGACCCAACAACTGACTACAACAATCATAATCTTCTTTCAATTGGATATATCAATAAGATATGTAGGCATTGTAGAGCAGCTAAGTGGCCAGGAGAATCTGTTGGAATGTGTTGCTCGAACGGCAAAGTCAAAGTTCCTATTTTGGAAGAACCACCTGAACCCCTTCTCACTTTGCTCAAAGGGGAAACAAGGGAATCAAAAGAGTTCCTGCAAAATATAAGAAAATACAATATGTGTTTCCAAATGACATCCTTTGGAGCATCTGGTCACATTATTGTTCCTGATTTTCATACTACATTTACTATTCAGGGACAAGTTTATCACCGTGTAGGTTGCCTTCTTCCTCCTCCGGAAAAGCCCCATAGCTTTCTTCAAATATATTTTGTTGGAGATAACGACACTGAAACAGACACACGTTGCAGCAACATACCTGGAGTTTGCCGTACAACGGTCGAAAGTATACAGCGAATGCTTCATAAAGAAAATCAATTAGTCCGTTCTTTTAAAACGGCTATGGAATATCTACCAACAGATAACTACAAAGTTGTTATTCGTGCCGATCACCGTCCACCTGGTGAACACGAACGCCGGTACAATGCTCCTACTACAGATGAGGTGGCGATCGTCATTGCTGGAAATGAGTTTGAGAGCCGAGACATTGTCTTAAGGAAACGTGAGTGTCTGACATTGTCATCAACGAGTGTCTGAAACTCACCGTTTTTACGATGCTTTACAATACCCACTTATTTTCTTCAAAGGACAAGAGGGGTATCACTTTTGTATCTCTATGATGAACCCAAATACTAATCTCCCTACAAACAAGAAGGTTTCTTCAATGGACTTTTATGCGTACTTGTTGATGGTGCGTGAAAACAATTTTAACACTATCTTACGGTATAAACAGCTTCTAAACCAGTTTATAGTTGACATGTACGCAAAAATAGAAACTGAACGCCTACTTTACATTAAGCTCAATCAAAAAAAACTCAGAGCCGAGAGTTACGTGCATCTGAGAGATGCTTTGAACAACGATGGGACACTGAGTGCTAATGATATTGGTCAAGCTGTTATCCTTCCTTCAAGTTTTGTAGGATCTCCGAGATATTTAAGCGAAAGGGCACAAGACGCTTTGACCTATGTTAAACACTACGGTCGCCCGGACTTATTTATAACTTTAACTTGCAACCCAAAATGGGCCGAAATACTGGATTCCTTGCTCCCAGGACAGAAAACAACAGACAGGCATGACATTGTTTCACGTGTGTTCCATCAAAAAATAAAAAATTTTGTTGCAGTAATAAACAAAGGAGAAGTCTTTGGCCCAGTCAGGTGTTTTATGTACTCTGTAGAGTGGCAGAAACGTGGATTACCTCACATTCATTCCCTTCTTTGGTTATGTGACAAAATCCGTCCAAATCAGATTGACAGTATTGTTAGTTCTGAAATTCCAGAACGTACCTCTAATCCTGTTCTTCATGAGTATGTACTAAAACACATGGTTCACGGACCTTGTGGAGCTTACAACCAAAAGTCTCCATGCATGAAAGACGGCAAATGCACTAAACGATATCCAAGGGCTTTGATCGAAAACACTCAAACAAATGACGACGGTTATCCCATGTACCGTAGACGCAGTCCAGATGATGGTGGATTCACAGGTCACATTAATATGAAAGCTGCTGGAAATGTTGCAGTGAAGATAGACAACCGCTGGATTGTCCCATATTCCCCAATTTTGATTAAGATCTTCAATGCACACATCAACATTGAATATTGTAGCTCTGTTAAGACAATAAAATACGTTTGCAAATATATCCACAAGGGAAGTGACCAAGCTGCATTCAATTTGGTGAGAGGCGCACAACCAGAAAATCTAAGGGATGAGGTGACTATTTATCAATCCGGACGTTACTTAAGTAGTAATGAGGCTGCTTGGCGCATTTTTGGCTTCCCGGTGGAACAGTGACTCATCTCTCAGTACACCTAGAAAATGGTCAGCGTGTATACTTTAGCGAGGAAAACATCAATGAAAGATTGCAAAATCCGCCACGTACCACGTTGACTGCATTCTTTGATTTATGCCGTGATGATGATTTTGCAAAAACAATTTTGTATCATGAGGTTCCACACTATTTTACTTTCAACACATCTAGGAAAGAATTCAAGCGCTGCATTCAAGGAACACCTGTCCATGGTTATACGGATGTTAAATACTCAGATGCATTAGGCCGTGTGTATACTGTGCATCCGGCAAACTTTGAATGCTATTGTCTTCGTTTGCTTCTTCACAAGGTACGAGGACCTATATCTTTCCAGCAATTAAGAACAGTAAACAACCAAATGTACGGCACGTACAGAGAAGCATGTCAAGCTCTTGGCCTGCTTGAGAATGACAACCATTGGGAGTCAACCATGGAAGAAGCTGTTCTGACTCGCTCAGCTTCTCTTGTACGCCATCTGTTTGCAATACTGATAAGTACGTGTGAATTGTCAAGCCCTATAACATTGTGGGAAACTTTCCGAAATGATTTGGCTGATGATATCTTACATCGACACAGAGAAACCGTCTCTGACCTTCAGTACAATGACATCATTTACAATGAGGCGCTCATGGCTATCCAAGATCTGGTGAAGTCTATGTGTGGAAAGGATTTAAGTTCGCTTGGCTTACCTGCTCCACACTTACCTAATGGAATCAACGCTGAACTTCTTAAAGAAATGGCCTACAACATTAACGATTTGAATCTCCAAGTACAGGATATGTTACCACAACTTCTACCCGAGCAACGAGTAGTTTTTGATACGATTTTGCAAAGGATTGAGCGTGAAAAAGGAGGAATTATTTTCTTAGACGCTCCTGGTGGAACAGGTAAAACTTTCCTCATCAACCTTATACTGGCTCAGCTGAGAAAAGAAAATCACATTGCTCTTGCGATTGCATCCTCTGGTATTGCATCGACACTTCTACCTGGCGGAAGAACTGCACATTCCGCATTAAAACTACCACTTAACCTAGCTACTGCCGAAACTGCTCAATGTAATATCAGCAAAACCTCTGATCGAGCTGAGGTCCTCCGACATTGTAAATTACTGGTTTGGGATGAATGTACGATGTCTCACAAACATGCCTTGGAAGCATTAAATACAACACTTCAAGACATCAGAAATAGTAAATAATTAATGGGTGGTTTAGTAGTTTTGTTGTCAGGCGACTTTAGACAAACATTACCGGTTGTCCAACGAGGAACTCCAGCAGACGAAATTAATGCCTGCTTAAAAAAATCCGTGCTATGGAGTTATATTGAGCAATTTCACTTGACTCAAAACATGAGGGTAAATCTCCATAACGACCATGATGCTGGGCAATTCTCTGATAATTTGCTCAAGATTGGCGATGGTAGCATAATTACTGACCAACATAAGAGGATTTCCTTCCCTGAAAACTTTGGACACATGGTTGCTTCTGCTGAAGAGCTTATATCAAATGTGTTTCCCGACTTGCCAAACAATTACCACGATGCTGAATGGTTATCGTGCAGAGCTATACTAGCACCCAAAAATGAAAATGTAAACAAATTGAACAGCAAAATTATAAACATGATTCATAGTGAAATAACAAATTATTTATCTATAGATTCAATTATGGAAGAAGATCAAGCTGTTCATTACCCAGTTGAGTTTCTTAACTCCTTGGAGCTGCCTGGTGTTCCCCCCCACAAGCTTGAATTGAAAGTGGGTATCCCAGTAATTCTACTTCGGAACTTAGAACCACCAAGGTTGTGTAACGGTACAAGGCTTTTGATAAAATCTTTAAATAAAAATGTAATAGAAGCTAAAATTTTAACTGGTTCTGCAAAAGGGGAAGAAGTACTCATTCCCAGAATACCTATTATACCATCAAACTTGCCCTTCAATTTCAAGCGTCTACAGTTCCCGGTAAAAGTTGCCTTCTCAATGACGATCAATAAATCTCAAGGACAGACCTTTAAGGTTGCAGGACTCTATTTGGAAACTCAATGTTTCTCCCATGGGCAATTGTACGTTGCTTGCTCACGTGTTTCAAGCGGAAAGGACCTACATATTTTCACAAAAGAAAACAAAGCTGTAAATATTGTTTATAAGGCTGTCTTATAAAAATTTCTTTTGTGTAAACATGTTAATATTAAAAATCGTTTCAACAATCAAGAATTAACTTGTATAAACCTATTTACTGTTTACTTAAATATCTGTATTAAATTTATTATATTGTGTCATTATATTTCAGAACTCTTTATTTATGTATAATAATGTATCACAAGATGGTAATTTTTGTTAATTTCCTTTTATGTTTGGATATAATTATTGAAAGGAAAATATATTATTATTTAGTTTTTCCTCCATGTTGACTGTGTAAACACTTATTTTGAAAAGAATTTGCCTCTACATGGATGAAGTATATTCAAACAAATCCATATACATTTTATTTCTCAAGAGTATTACTTTATTTATTAATGCAAGTGTAGACCTGATCATTGCTGGTTCTTTTAACATTTATTATAACTGCTGTTATAAAATATAAGAAATAATTTCATTTGAACATCATTATTTACCATCTAATATTTATTGGTGTTATTATTAATCCTACACCTTTATTATAAAGTAAAGATAACATGATTATGTGTATAGACGGTTCCAACGGGGTTGGCGTGCAGAGCACGGGTACAGCAGCTAGTATATAGATATAAAAAGTCCCATATCTATACATTATTTACATGTTGCAAGTAATACAACACAAAGCTGTCGCGACAACTTTGATAGTAGGCAAGTTGGCCTATTAGTATTAACTTGATTAATTTTATAAGTAGAACGTAGTGTCCCTTCCCCTACAGCGGACGGCATCCCCACTTGCCTATATTCTTCCCTCCCTCCAGCGCATAGTAAAGTCCTTGCTAAATCTAACCAGCTATATTTACAAGAAAATACATTGTCATCATAAGGCAAACAAGTCAATTTGACGAAAATTTGTACAAAGTATTGTTAACCCTATCTTACATGTATGACGCAATAGACTAAAATCGAAGCTATTTGTTAAAATGATTAAAATTTTAAAATTGCAGACTGAAATATTTATACCTTATGGCCATTAATACTTACGGAATTGTTTATTTCACAGTTTTTACCTAGGTTTTCACTTAGATTGCACTAACACATCAAACACTCCTTACTTTGTAATGCGCATTTTATAGAAGCACATGGCACAATTTTTCAAGTTCACTTCTCGTCGAAGATACACAACAGACATTGTCGTCGAAGCTTGTCTTAACGCTGGCACACTTCTACTTCACTTTAACACAACTTTCATTATTCCAATCTCGAAGAAACTACATTTTTTGTTGAGAAAATATACCTCCCACACCTTGTTATACGTACAACGTTTTACGCCATATTAGTTAGTCTTCCGGATGCTGTACAAAGCCTTCCGTATCAGAATAGCTTTGATACTTAACTTTGATGCTTACTATGATCAAGTCTATATTCACTTTGTGCTCTGTTATATACGCTGACATATACACTGATTTCTTCTACATGTGTTTTCTTTTTTAATTTAACTGTTTTTTAATTATTAATTAAACTGTTCATTGTGCAATCATTTATCTGTCCTTCTTAACCATTCATTCTAACCGCACCACTGTTTTTAACTGTCAATAACTTTTATATAGTTTATACACGTTATATACTTTTGTTGATTGATATTTTTTAAGTCTGCTTTTTACTTTATTTATTAATAGTCTGCCTTTTTCTTTATCTATTTTTATTTAAATGATCCTACTCTAATTATTTTGCGTCACTAAAGAATTTATACATGTATATAAAGATTATAAATGTTTATCATTATATATTGCGTCTTTCATTTTAATCAGACCAAACCTCTATGCTTTAGTCATTATGGGAAATTATTAATTTATTATCATATAATATCTCTGTTACATGGCTGTAAGTGTTACAGATATTGACGGTTACAAAATGTTTTATCATTGCAATGATAACTATAGGGCAGGCGGGGTAGTTGTTTACGCTAGGGACGGACTTATTTGCAGTGATGTGGCAGTCTTATCTGAGGTTTGTTCAGCTGATTGTCTGTTGATAACTATTCTTGCTGCGATTCAGGTCTACGATTTACTTTACTTGCTGTTTATAGGTTTCATTTCCGACCCTTTAATGAATTTTTAGATAACTTGGAAAATATTTTTAAATCTCTTTCTTTTCAAAACATTGTTTTTATTGGCGATGGTAATTGTGATATTCTGGCCAATAATATGGTAGCTCATAATTATGCTGGATTAATGGCTAGTTTTTGATTTACTTCTCTTATTAACGAGCCAACGAGAGTTACTCAAAATTCTAGGACGTGCATAGACCATGTTTTTATTAGGTTTTGTGATAATCTTAATCGTTCGTTAACTTATAAGGCCTGTGTTTGCAACGTGGACATAACAGATCATTCACTTGTTTTAGTCGAGTTCAATTATGGTCAGAACACTGAAAATGTTTCTTTGCCTTTTTATAAAACTAATTTTGAAAAATTTCATAATGAGTTAATTTATAATAATTGGTCGTCGGTTTATTCACAAAACTGCCCTTCTCAGGCATTTCAGGTATTTCTCGACATTTTGTGCTCAACCCTGGAAAACTGTAAAGAACTAAGTACAGGGAGGAAAAAAGTAAAGGAGTTGAAACCTTGCATTACTCAGAGACTTTGCGTTAGGTGTAGGTTGAGAAAGAAATTGTTTAAATTTATGATTGCCAAACCTAATGATGTTAGGTTTAAAAGATATTATGTTAGGTTTAGAAATAAACTCAAATCAGATCTTAGGGAGGCTAAAGAGTGATTCTATCTTGCTCTTTTCGAACAATTTGCAGGTGACATGAGGTCTCAGTGGGGTTTGATTAACAATGTGATAAAGGATCCTAAATCAAAATCTGAGATAGACAAAATTTCCTTTAATGATGCAGAATTTACAGATCCATTGAGTATTGCGAAAGCTTTTAATGATTACATTCTTTCTATTCCAGATCAACTTAAAAGTGATATTCCAAATATTCAAAACTCTAATACTTTTGACATCTTTTTTCAGCCTAAATTTATAACTAAAGCTATTTATATGTTGCCTACAACTAATGCAGAGGTTTTAAATATAGTTAATAAATTCAAATGCAGGAAAGCACCGGGTTTAGATAATATTGGCGGATATTTTATTAAGCGTATTATTGTAAATATTGTTGACATACTTACCTATCTTTTTAATTTTACCATTGAAAAGGGTATTTTTCGTAAGTGTTTAAAATCAGCCCTTGTTATACCACTTTACAAACGGGGTAAAAGGGAAATGGTTGCTAACTATCGTCCTATTTCGCTCTTATCTTGTTTTTCAAAGATATTGGAAAAGGTTGTAAAGAGCCGGCTTGTGTCATTCTTTAACTGTCATAGTTATTTCAGTAAGAACCAATTTGGATTCAGGGAGGGTTTATCAACGGAGGATGCACTTTTGACATTTTTTAGATCTGTTTTTGAAAGATTAAATAATGGAAATCCATGAGCGGCTTTATACATAGATATAACAAAGGCTTTCAACACAGTAGACCACAAAATACTTATAAATAAATTGTGGTTAAATTGTGGTACGCGGGGATAAGGGGATTACCTCTGGAGTGGTTCTGTAGCTACTTGAGAGATAGGGAACAATGCTCTAAAATTGGCGGAATGGTCAGTAAAAGAGGGGTTCTTAGGCACGGAGTCCCTCAGGGATCTGTGCTGGGCCCAATACTGTTTCTTGTATACATTAATGATTTATGTGAAGCTAAATTTAATGGCAGACTCACGGCCTTCGCTGATGATACCGCTCTAACGTATTCGAGTACACATTTAAAACAAATTCATTGTGATATGCAAGAAGATCTAATTAGGTTAAGGTATTGGTTTGATAAAAATGTTCTTGTATTGAGTGAAAAAACCAAATATATGGTGTTTGGGCTTCGGAAAGAATGCAATTTTGTTAGAAATATAATTTATCATAGGTTTAGCTGTGGAAACTTTAATAATTGCAATTGCTCGCCTTTGGATAAAGTAAACTAAATAAAATATCTAGGTTTAACAATTAATTCAGATTTTACATGGGAGGGACATATTAGGAAACTTAAGGGAGAAATGTATAGTGCGCTAAGAAAATTGTATTTATTAAGTAATATTTGTACTCCTAAAGTTTTATTATATGTATACCACGCGTTAGTGAGTTCTCGCTTAGGTTATGGGTTGAGTTGTTGGGGTGGTACTTATCTCTCCATGCTCAAACCTATTATAACAATTCAAAAACATATTGTAAGAGTAATCTCGAGGAAATCTAGACTCGAACACTCTTGGCCTATTTTTTCTAAATTCAAAATCTTATCGTTAAGACATATGTATATTTTTAAAATTCTAAAGCTGTTCCGGACAAAACATTATTATACTCAAAACAATAGTCGCACCACGTATGAACTAAGAAACAGTAATCAAATGGTAGTTCCTAAACCAAAACTTACTTTATACAGACACTTTTTTACTTTTAACGCTCCACGCCTCTACAATATGGTTACATTGTAGAAAGGATTTATTGACAGGGTTTTTAAGAGATGTCAAATCATTCCTGTTTTCTGTTGAGGATATTGAATCTTTTATCCAAGTTGTTGAATGACGCATAGTTGGCTCTAATAATTAATTCCTAATGGCTTGTAAACTAAGTACTGTACTTGGGGCATGAATCCTGTATTTTGTGTAGTGCTAAAATATTGTTTTTTTTTTTTATTTAAGACTGTGATTACCTTGCAGGTGTTAATTAAGTAAATAATTCCTTTTCTTTTTGTAATTTTATAATAAAATAGTGTAATTTAATTTTGTTAATGTGGTTGAACGGCAACACAACTCTCTTTTTTTCATTTTTTTTCATAGCCAATGAAATGTTGGAAGTCTCAAACAGGCAATGCCTAGGAGACCCCTATATCATTCATTATCACTAGACTTAGGTTTAAAAGGTTTAAATTTTTTATTTTTTAGTAGATATAAGAAAGAATTGTGTTTATTTTTGTAAAAAAGAATTGTTTAGATGTTTGGTGATAAAAATAAATCATAATAATAAAAAAAAAAAATTATATTTCTTAGTTTGTTCATTGTCTAAATTTGGCATATTTATAAAAAATGACTGTTCCTTCTCAATAATCGAGTGAGAAAAGCTAATTTACTTATGTAAATAAATAATATTTCTGCTTACTGTGGTGGTGAAGAAAATGTTGTTATTATCACAAATTTAAACTGGATATTTTAATAAAAATCTACTTTATATCACTTAAAGAGTTCAAAAATTTGAAATGTGTGTAGCCGTTCGGAGTAGCCAGCGGAGTAACTGGTTCTAATTGGTATTGTTTGCATTTAATTTTGGAATCATTTTTATTTTCCTAACTTTAAAGATTTTAAGTTTTGTAGTCCATAAAATTATGCTTTTCAGAACTTACTTCGAACGATTTAGTTTGATTTTCATCACATTTAGCTCTTTTTCTAAAAAATACCTCGTCATCAGAGTTGTTTCCTTTGCATCAATCAGACGAATTAGCAAAAAACAATTTTTAATACAGGTTGCTTTCAACTAAAATTGATTAATATGGATGAAATTTGAGTTTTGGACATATTATTTTAGTTGAACATCATATCTTTTTTTCAAACTTTAAAGAGTATTTAAAAATGCTAAAGATCTTTTAAAAATGTAATGTTCCAACATAGGCTCGATCAGTGTTTTTAAATTTGTGTTTGCTATTAACTCTTTATCTGCTGAAAAACTAAGAAAATCGGCAAAATTTTTAAAACTTGTGTAGGTCTAACCATCTATTGAAATAATATATATCAATATCACTGTATCGATTCAATATCGGTGAAATAAATTTGAAAATTATCCAAACTCCTCTGTAAATCGATATAGTATACAGAGTGTTCAACTCAAGGAGGCCATCATTGGGATTTTAGAAAGTATTAATTTTACGGAAAACTTTAAATGGGGAACCTTTCCTTGTTTTTTGAGAAATTTAAAAATATGTAATTAAAATATTTGTAAATGGCCACTTTGAAATTTCTTATTGAAAGCCCTATTTTTTATAACGGATTTTGGTTTTCATGCAATTTTAAGTCTTTTTTATTCTTGGTCTTTATTTTTTTTATAAACTTAACAAATTAGCTGCTAGGAGCGCTGAAAATTTCAGAAACTCTTATTTCAACAATCATTAAAGAGGCATGATTACCAATAGCAAACAATAAAATTTAACTCAAAGTGCAATACTTTTTACAATGGAATGTTAAAAAGCTGCTGCAATTTCACAAATACTTTATTTTGTAACAAAAAGTACTTAAATTATTTAAAAAAATCGCTATCGCATCACTGTTTATTGTGTAAATACAAGTAGGCCTACAAGCCTACATCTCGCTACAGGATAACAACAGTACCCAAAACCGACCCAAAAGTGAAATTAACTCCGTTTGTCTTCTATAGGCTTAAAAACTACTGAACCGATTTACCTATGTTTGTTTGACAAATGATCCGCGTATAAGCAAAAGGTTTAAAGCATACACAATAGGAAGCCCTGCCCCCAAAAGTAAAATTAAATTTTTCTTCTATAGGCTCAAAAACTACTAAACCGATTTACCTATGTTTAAAACAAAATTAGCCGCGTTAACTCTGTTTGTCCTCTATAAACTCAACAACTACTGAACCAATTTACACATGTTTTTTTGATAAATGATCCGCGAAGTAAACAGAAGGTTTAAAGCATAAATATATAATAGGAGGCCCCGCCCCCAAAAGAGAAATTTACTCTTTCCTCTATAGGCTCAAAAACAACTGAATCGATTTACCTATGTATTTTTTGAAAAATGATCCGCGTAGTAAGCAGCATATACAGGCAATTCAGGAAGAAACGGAAAACTTTCAGAGCATGTTCTACTAGTGCAAATAACGAAAAAAGTTCCTATAAACATAGGTTCGGAAATTCTTCGTTTCCAGATATCCGCCATTTTTTTTTCTTTTACAAAATAATTCATATCTAGAGAAATGGTTGACTGATTGGTTCGAACTTGGCACGAAGTTTCACCTAAAAATGATCTACCTTAAAAAAAATAAGCGATTATATCCAATCAAGCGTTTAAAAATGGCGGCTGTTTGAAAATTTCAAACCTAAATTACTCAAAAACCGTACGTTTAAAAAAATGTAAAGACATTTTTTTTGTAGCCCTTTTGATTCCCTCTCGGATGGTGTAACTGTCAAAACAATCGGATGAAGTATAATAGTTAAGTTATGTGTAATAATTGGTTTGTTTAACCCGTCATCCTATAACAACACAGTAAATAAAGCAAATTGTTTGTACATTTGCTGTCATTATCTTTAAAACACTTTCAACGCCATGTGTATCAATTTGATACACAGTTGTTTTTTTTTATATGAGTCTGTGTGTATAGAATTGCTTCGCATGCTGTCTCATGTTCTGAGCTCTGTGTATTATTTTGATTCTCAGTTATCATATAATTGAATGCAATGCTTGTTAGATCTGGTCTCTGGGTAAAGAGATTGGGCATTAGGTTCTAAATAACTCCTGTGGTAGCAGTACTGTAGCTTTTAAAAGTTGCTGCATTTTGCACTCATGCACTGCACTGTCGTCTGTTCCTATTTAGAAGCTGTAGTTGGTGTTTGTTAATTGTTTTGAAATGGATTCTTATGAGATTGATAATTGTATTGATGAAAGTTTCTCTAGTGACAGTGAATTAAGTATTTTTAGTTTTTAGAGATTTGACCGATTCTGATGATCCCACATATGAGGTAAACATTGATGAATTTGAAAGTGATAGTGATAGTTATTAATTTAAATGATAACACTTCTACTTCTACTTCTTAGTACGGGCTTCCAGCATCAATCGTAGCCGATGGCCCGGTGTCCAATGTACGCAGCACAAGCAAGCTGCCAATGTTTCTGTTTTTAAGGATGTCCTCAAAATCGTTGACCTCTGCTCTTAGTAGATCACGTGAAAGAATTGGATAGCTGCAACGCAGAAGAATGTGCTCCAGATCCTCTTCACCGTCTTCGCATAATGCACAGTGCGACGAATCGGTAAGGTTGAAGCGAAATAGGTATTTCTGCGTCACTATGTGACCGATTCTAGCTCTTGCTGTGAAAGATGCTAGTTGTCTCTGCACCCCTCTATACAAGTTCCCGTCAGTTGGTAAGGTTTGAATAATTTTGTGCAGGTGTCTCCCAAGGGTTGACTGATTCCATTTGTCCGACCAGGCTTTATAAAAATATTTATTGCTTTGGTTCCTACAGTGAAGCAATGAAACCTTCTTCTCATCTGTAGGCTGCATTTTAGAGGCTGCTTTCGCTATTTGGTCCGCAACCTCATTTCCGTATACGTCACAATGCGATGGTACCCACTGCAAAGTAATTTCACATCTATGGCTCTGTAGTGCACGAAGTAGGCGTCTAATTTCCAAGATACGAAAAGCATATGCCGTAGGTTCGGGGTTCAAGATAGCCTGCAGAGCACTTCTGGAGTCCGTTAAGACACACACCTGCGATATTTTCAACGATAAACAACTTGTAAGCGCTGCATTTATAGCTAGTAATTCTGCGTCCATACTGGATAATGAGTTTGCTGGCACGTAGTACCTATCACCAGTTGTTTCATTGAAGTAACCGGCACCCGCAACTTTTCCTTCAATGTCCACCGAGCCATCGGTGAATATCTTGATATGGCGATCATAAAGCTCATTTATCATGGACAATGCTTCACTTTTCAAGACTGCCGGGTGGTCGTTTTTCGTTAGCCGGTTTGGTAGTTCCATTACAATTTCCACTCCATCCCATATGCCTGGTCTGTCGTCGTATGTCACTGGGATGGTTTCAGGAACGCCACACGTTAACATGGAGGCCATGGACCTAATTTGACACGTGAATGAGTTTCTGTATTTAAATGATAACAGCTATCGAAAAGGTGATGAACTACAACTTACTTGGTGTGATGTGAGTGGTAATTTGCACAATTTTGTATTTACACCAAAAAAACAACCTGGTATAAAAGATGAAGTTATTCAAAAAGTGCTAGGAAAGGATGTTTTTGATTACTATTCTTTATTTGTGGATAATGAAGTTATAGATCTAATTGTTACAGAAACGAACAGATATGCCGAACAATGTATAATAAAAACTATTGTAACCGAGAGTGGAAAAGATCGCAGTAGATTAGCTAATTGGGTTGATACCACTAGAAATGAAATTCTTAAATTCCTAGGGCTGGTTATATAAATGGGCCTTGATCAAAAGCCAAAATTGAGAAATTATTGGTCCAAGTCTCTTCTGTACACCAATAAAATATCACAAGTAATGCCTCGCAATAGATTTGAATCTCTCTTATCTATGATCCATGTGTCAGACGATGAAACTTGTGATAAAAATGATCGATTAAATAAAATCTCTCCACTTCTTGATCTACTAAATATTAGATTTCAAAATACTTTGCACCCTAATCAGGATGTTTGCACAGACGAAAGTGTTATTCCTTTTAGAGGAAGAGTTTTTTTTTTAGGACTTACCTTCCAAACAAGTAGCACAAGTATGGCCTAAAAGTTTATAAGCTCTGTGTAAAGGGTGGATACACATGGGCAATAAAGTTTTATGCTGGCAAAGAAAAACAAGGGGCTACAGGTATAACTATTTAACTAGTATTGGACTTAATGCAACCTCTACTAAATCAAGGAAGAACTTTATATACAGATAACTATTACACAAGTGTCTTGTTGGCTCACAAGCTCAATACTAAAAAAACCCACCTTACTGGCACTCTGAGAAGCTGAAAAAGGGAGAATTGATCGTCAAACAAAGTAGTACAAAATCAGTAGTAGGAAAATAGAAGGATAAAAGAGACGTCTTATTTCTAACAACTAAAACTGTTCCACAATTAGTTGAGGTTCCTACAAAACGAGGCATTGTCAAAAAGCCTAATGTAATAGTTGAATACAATGCTGCAAAAGGATTCATCGATGTATCTGACCAGTTTGCAGCTTATTGTTCAACCTTGAGAAAAGGTGTAAAATGGCACAGAAAAGCTGTGTTTGAACTCCTAACAAATACTGCAGTTGTGAATGCTCATAGTGTATACTAAACTATTTCTCCCGGTTTTAAAATGGACATAGTTGATTTCAGAGAAAAATTGGCTCTTTATTTGTTATTTGAGACTGATGAAGTACAGCATAATGGAGATCATTTGTATGCACAAAAGGGTTTGAAGCATGAATTGATAGAATTACCAAAACGAGGACGTTGTAACATGTCGAGCCGGTTAGAATGAAAGTGGCGTAAGTCCAGGATTTACAGTTTTGAGATATTGAGGTTTTTGTGTTGAACGCTGTAAAAAATTAACTCAAAAAGTTATATTGTTTTACTTGGATTTAAGTACTAACCATATATATTAGAATTTTTTGTAGTTATAATCGTTCTCATCGGATAGCTGATTTATAAAAAAAAAGTGAATTATGTGACTTACGCCACTGTCATTCTTAACAGATTGTGGTACTAAGATTATGGTTCTAAACACAGGTTATGGAAAACAACTTTTTTATTCATGAAGTATGATTAAATCTAATTATAAAACATTTAAATTGCTCTAACATAAGTTTTACACTTTTAATTGTTTGAAAAAAATATATAAATTGATTTTTATCTTGTCATTATTGTTCGTCTACTTCTGATTCTGCATAATTCAATGGTCGAATGTCATCTTCATTTTGATTTGTTGTAAGTTCATGAAAAAAATTGTGGTACACAGGTGGGATTGTTTTGTCCGGTGCAGCTGTCACTATAAATGGTAACTCTTTTTGTCACTAACATGAATTTTCAAGTGTTTTAAAATACATGAAGATACTTCTTGAGCTCCTCTCGAAGCTTTGGTTTCATCCCATACATAGAAATAACCACTACCTTCTTGTAGGTCATGCACACCAAGATTATAGCAATATAAATTGCGTTTGTAATAAGCGTCTGATACTGTCAAAACTGGAAAAGGTAATGCCTTCTGTAAGTCCATACTACATGAATAACTCTCAGGATTCTTTTTTACCAAACTCGGCATCTTTTTTTATACTTGTCTCTTGCTAGCTCCGCTTTCCTTAAATGAAGTTCATGATCATTTTTAAGAGATGATTTTTCCTTTTCACTAAGATCAGGATTGCTAGTTTGAATTTTTTAAATGTCACACTTCTTACACTTCTTATTTTGTATCTATAATAATGCTCCTTCTGTGATCTTTTCCCTTCAGCTAAACATTTTTCCTTGTATAACAAATACACTTTCCTTATATTAAGAGACTCGCAGAGGTAACTTCTGTGTTCATTGTGTTTTCTAGTATAATAAATCTGGTACGATGGGAATGAATTTATATGCTCCATGATATACTTTGTATCTTCCTCAGATATTTTTCTAGCAATACAGCCTTTAACACCTCGAAGGTCTTCACCTGGAGACTTGCCATCAACATTCTTACTTAAAGCTCTATGCACTCTTCCTTCTGACAAAATGAATGTGTTTAAAAAAAATTTCTGACACACTTGATAAGCTGAATTTTCAGATTTTACAAAGTATTTGTTACTACATTTTCTTACTGAGCCCCCTTCCTTCCTTGGACGCCTCCTTTTAACTTCATTATTTTTAACCAAACCACAAATAAAAGAATTCTGCTTGCCGAAATCACCTATATTCCAAAACGAATCAAACATAGACTTCCTCTCATCACTTGATATTTTGTTGTTACATTTCATTTTACAGTTACATGGAACATTTGAAAAAACTTTGGCCTCACAAATGTTCCCCTTTTTTTGTAACACATTGTTTTCCAGAATTTCTACCTCTTTTTGCAATAGCTTGCTTATGCTGATCTGGGTTTCTGGTTCTCTTTCGAGTTTTGAGTTTGTTCACAGGACCAACTAAATTACTAGGCCTACCTGTTGAGGAATCAGAATCTATATCTAAAGATGTGTAGGACACAAGCCTTACACGGCGTGGAATATTCTCCAAAAAATTAGGCCTAGGCCTATCATTCTCATTTAGAGTGTAATTTGGGTCGCTTTCACTGTCATCAGAAAACAGAGAAGAACTCGAATCACTTAAAAGGTCACTTAAGTTTAATCGATTACTGATATTGAGAGTCATAATGTGTCGTGTCTTTTTAATAACCTTTTAATAACTCTTTAAATAACTAACTAAAGTTTAAAAACTAGCATGTCTTAAAAAAAAAACATAACCTCAATCGTACAAATTCAAATTTTCCTTATTCGCTGTTGCTAGTTTTTAAAATAAATGTACACAAAAACTGTATATTGTTATAAAAACTATGAAACAATATAAAACTAAACACAACTTTAAAAGAAAACAACGAACAACACCGAAAATCTAGCTCCAACACAACAATAAATCATCAGCTGAAAAGTAACTGGACTTAATGCACTCTCATTCTGAACAGAATGGAGCTTTTGTTGAATGGACTAATATTGTGCTGCTCCTGGTGACAGATAGTCATACTAGAGACTTACTTCACTCTCATTCTAGGTGAAACTTATGCTGAAGATTCTAAAATTGGACTTATCTCATTTTTTCAATTTGTGGACTTACTCCACTTTCATTCTAACCGGCTCTGAGTAACATTGTGCTACTCTGAGCTGTCTCAAGAATTTGGAAGAAAACCAGCACTTCGTAAAACTCCTCAAGTTCGTTTAAAGTGTAGTTCTTGTCCAGATATAAAATGTATGTGTTTAAAGTGTTTTTTCAAGAAACACACCGCCCAAGTGAAATGAACATTGCAGCTTATTATGATATGATTACAGGTTTTAACAACTTAATTTGTAATTAAATTTTCTAATATCATTTCAATTAACATTTATTGTTTTATTTTACCACTAATTCTAAACTACCTTACCTTTCTTATACCTGACCTAACCTTACAGTAGTGGTATTTTAGATAAAAAACTTCTGCAGAAACCATGTGTATCATTTTGATACACAGTTATAAATCCAGTTTTCAATTTAGTATATATATATTTTTTTTAGTACAAAACTAAAGTTTACCTTATTTTAAAGCATTATAAATGAAATAAATGTTCTGGTCCACTGTGAAAATTTTGCAAAAACAGACATATCCTCTGGTAAAAGTAGTCAAAACAAAGCCTGGCGCTGAAAGTGTTAACTTAGCTATTATCTTTCATGCGATTGTTTTGACAGTATTTTTTCTTTATTTTCATTAGAAGAACACGTCCTGAAAGTTTTTCCGTTTCTTCCTGAATCACTCTATATAATATCACAGAAGGTTTAAAGCATATTATATAGTGCTCCGCCTCCAGAAGTGAAATAACTATGTTTGTCCTCTATAAACTCTCTTTTTTTAAATTTATCCGTGTAGTAAGCAGAAGATATAAATCATATATAATAGGAGGCTCCACCCCTAAAATTGAATGAAACTCTGTTTGTCCATTATAGACTCAAAAACTACTGAACCGATTTACCAGCTTTTTTATGATTATTTAATGAACTTTCTTAATTCTGTTATAACCTGTGTAGTTATGTACTATAAAAGACAAATTCAATTTAAAATAAAGAAGGAACTTTGTTCAAGTGAGGGAATTTTTAAGATATTGGCAGGGACTTTAAGTGCTAGCAAGATCTCAATCCATCCTCAGTTATCAGTGAGATTTAAAGCAAATACAGTGATGTAAATATTCGGAGGATAATTATAATTGGAATAGACCAACTCAATTGTCCCGTCTGTGTTCATTAAGGGTCTGCTTTAGTGGCGGCCATCTTTGATTTTTATCCCATAAGATCAATGTTAAATTTCAAACCATTTATTTTGTTTATTTTCTATCATAAAATTGTTTGCAAGGTCTCATTTTAAACACAGTCACAATACGCATCCGTTTTGGGTTTCAGATTTTTTTAAATTTTTTTCATTTGTCACGTAATTGACATTTTTGAAGTACCAAGTTTGAACTTTTTTCTTTACACAATAAAAATAAACGGCATACCTCACAAAGATATTGAATTTATTAAACAGATTCACTGTGACTTCATAATTGTATTAAAGTAGGAGGGGGATACATTAAAATAGGAGAGTAACTAATAAATATTATTATTATTATTAGCTAGAGAGAAAACTATTCCATCGATTTCTAACAAATTTGCACCAAACATGTCAATTAGGCATGTATAGACGCAGGAAACTTTTTTTTTAATTTTGAAAAACAACCCCTTTCTGGCTAATAAACCTCAAAAATGAGTTATTATTATTATTACTAACTAAACGAGAATTTTTAGAAAGATGCGGTTTTTTACATATGGTAGGGTACATTAAGGGCTACAAAATAAGCAAAATTTTATCAAAATCGTTAGAGCCGTTTTTTTATTTAAAAACATAATACCTGATTTTTTGGGATTTTTTTGGCAAAAAAGGGGGTTGTTTTTAAAAAAATGTTCAAAACATTTTTTTCGTGCATCTATAACAGGCCTAATTGACATGTTTGTGTAAATTTGTTCGAAATCGATCAAATAGTTTTCTCTTTCTCTCTAGCTTTGTATACATACAGACAGACATTTTGTAAAAACCAATCCTGCACACTTCAGGAATACCAAAAACCCCAGAGTGGAAAGGTTTTTCGCATGTGGCTTCTGAGTAAATCAATACTGAGCGAAGTGCAATCATACCGGTTGCATTCATCAATTCACCTCCAAGTGATGATGGCATTTTGTACACAACCCTGAAATATGCTGCAGAAGACAAACATTGGGAAGGATTCCCAACTTGTTAAGTAACAATGGACCAGCCACTATATCTCAAAGCTAGAGAAATCGTAGCATTGCGCTCTGATGACCCTGTACTGGGCAAAGTAGAAAACTTATACATACAACTGTCAAGGTTCGTGTACAGTGTTCTGATTCAAGAAGACTTTGAACAACTTGATAATGAAGAAATTGACTTGTTTGAAACTTTTTCTGAAGTATCAGATTGACGGCTTTTAATTTATGGGAAAGCAGTTGCTTGAATG
The DNA here is from genome assembly GCA_018207615.1 of Philaenus spumarius. Lineage (NCBI taxonomy): Eukaryota > Metazoa > Arthropoda > Insecta > Hemiptera > Aphrophoridae > Philaenus > Philaenus spumarius. The sequence continues at coordinate 4,941 of JAGFPH010014181.1, read as the reverse complement.
AATTGTATTATATAATATATTCAATGTAAGTACTTGTTGTTTGAAGCTACTTTTGATAACCATTTTTTGATTATACGAAAAAATTTTATACATTTTGGTTTGTTTTATTACTACAAGTGTTCTTCCATATACTATGAGACTAGCTGACCCATACGGCGTTGCCCGTGGTGGTTGGTATTTTCAGTCTTTTTAACGTAATTGTATTTTTTTTTAAGTGTTCAGTCAGTGAGTGGTATTTGGCTTTTATATATATAGATCTTAAATAATAAAAGCACTATTGTCATAATAATAAAAGATCTGAAATTATGATTTTAGTAACTTTGATCCCCCCAAACCCCTCCTAAAATTTTGAAATTTTTCATACCCTTTCTTAGTGAGCACCTATGGCCCTAGAGGAAGCTAGATACCAAATGTCATTCCAATCTGTTCGGTAATTTTGGAGAAATCGTGATTTAGTAATTTTTACCCCCCAAACCCCCCTAAAATTTCCAATTTTTAAAACTCTTTTTTAGTGAACACTTATGGCCCTAGAGGAAGCTACATATCAAATTTCATTCCAATCTGTTCGGTGGTTTTGAAGAAATAGTTTTTTAATAATTTGATCCCCAAACCCCCCTAAAATTTCGAATTTTTTCAAACCCTTTCTTAGTGAGCACCTTTGGCCCTAGAGGAAGCTACATACCAAATTTCATTTCAACCCGTTCGGTAGTTTTTGAGAAATCGTGATGAGTGAGTGGTATTTCGCTTTTATATATATATAGATATAAATTATATCCATAGGTATACATAATTTATTATTAAAAGGTTATAAATAATATTATACGTATTTAATTAAACAGCATACTAAGTGATTAAGAGTGTCCGTTTTATCCTGAGTCCGATACAAACGGTTGAGAAACTTGAATATACCATTTTGTAGGAAATTTCATCAGCTTCATTTTTGAAATACATATATAATTATAAGCATAGCCCGTATAGTAGGGTGGTTCGAAAATTTTTTTTTTTTTTTTATTTCAGATCGCTATAGTGCACAAAAGTTGCCATTGGTATAGACATGAAAAAAGCACTAATTATTATTTTTTTATTAATTTTTCTTCCGATCGCGCAAAGCCATCGAAGTTAGCGAAAAATTGTGAAAAACCGCAATTTTTCATATATTTTTTTAACACGCTAGATGGTTTTAATTGCGTTCCTATACCATGAATTAACTACTAAAAGTATGTAAAATCAATATATATGCACTTATTATTCGTTTGTTTCATATCTTCCGGTCGCGCAACATAGTACAAAATGAGTAAAAGTAGTAAATTTTGATAAATTTCAAAGTTTGACTGTTTAGTACATTTTAATCATAAGACTTTTAGGGATGCTAAGTTTAATTATATTAGAATAATATATTAAAAATCCAAGCATTTAAGATTAACTTTGATATTCAAGTGGAATTCGGTCGCGCAGCTATGACAAAACAGCAGAGTAGCTTACCTGGACAGAGAGGCGAGGCGTACGTGACGAATGCCAACGATGCGCTCACATCCGGTAGCAGCCATTTTCGTTGTCTGACAATTTTGTTGTTTGATAATGTTTCCTTTCAGATAATTTACAAATTTTCTAATAGTACATATTTGGTAATTTTGTTGTTTCAATATTCAATTATAGGTGCAGCTCTTCACAAAATGACCCAGAACTCACCACGGGGAGGTGGCTGCACTTCGAGTTTCACCCACACCCTACCCAACCAACCATCCAATGTATGGTGTGCTATTTACAATATGTACAAATTTATTTCACTTTCTCTCTCTTTATGTTTCCTTTCTAGTCTTAATCTATTGATAAACATCGAAATTCGGATTTATGTGAAAAAGTTGGCATCACAGAGCGTGACAGTAATGTGGTTCTAATATAGCCGTCTCTGCAACTGTGTCCACACAGTTTAGTTGAAGCTTCGGTCACTAGCTTAACGCATCTTTCAACTGCCTGTGTATGGCATGGGAAAGCATCTATACTCATAACAGGCTTGAGGTCATTGCTCACATACTGTTTTATCTCTTCATTAGTCAATGTTCTTAACAGTGGAGGAGGAGTCAGTGTACTGGTGTTCCATTTGATAATTTCTGTGTAGTCTTTAGCTTCAAAGTTTAAGTTTGGTGGTTTAAAGATTCTGATAGAGTCACTTTCAGATATTGCTTGTTTTGCCTTCATGATACGCCTAAAGCCCAGCTCTCGGATATGGTTTCTTTCATCAGTTACCATAGCCAAAAGTAAATTTTCGGGATGGGCAAAGTAAGCATTCCGTTGTAAAACGGGATCAACAACTTGAAGCAGCTCTTCTGGTAAGTACCGTGTAGATTCAATAGTTTTGTAAACATGTCTTGGCCCATCTGTGAATTTGTGGTTTATTTTTATGGCAAACCACATAGGCATATAAGATTTGAGAATGAATGTGACAATCTCTCTCAGATTTTCGGAAGGGCTTGACACACTGATGTAGAGGCGCAAAACTCGATTTGCAATTGTAAGCCATCTTGAATGTGACATAGGGCCAGGATCACGTACTACAAAGTCTTCTGAACAATGTCCTGTCTTGATGACTTCTGATATCTGAAGCAAGTACAATTGATCCTTGCTAAGAATACGCTTGTCAACTTTTGGAATCTCACAATCAATAGGATTAAAATCAACAACTGGTAGTCTTTCACAATCAGGTAGGGCCTTTCCAATCATTCCGGAATATCCTATTGGGCCTGTTGTATTTCCATCTAAGTGTTGGAAAAGGTGGCGGAATGGCAGTTCGTTGTAATGGAGAAGACAAATACTCCATTGTAGAGGTCTTCCCACATGTATCTCTATTTGTCGAATTACACCATTTCTTAAGCGAGTATTAATAACAGTACCGTCACATCCAACAACTTCCAATTTGTCAAGTAAAAAGCAATTTTCTGATAAATAAGACGTAATGCTTTTGGCTATGTCTGTTGCTGAGCTTGAAGAAGGACAAGTGTGTCCTATGTAAGTGGAGCCTGGCTCCTGAATTAAAGAGTAATGGTCTTCCTTATAGGTTCTGCGAAAGTGTTTTCTGCCAGTTTTTTCAATTGACAATGTATTGTCTTTTCTTCCATCAAAGTAAAGACCATAAATTTCTAAACTTATATCACTTTGCAAACTAGCTCTCACACAAGTTTTTTCTCTTCTGACTTTACTCTTGTCTACAACATAAGAAGTATCTGATTCATTAATCAACCCAACATCTTGCAGTACACTTGAAGCAATAGCAGCCGTAGCGCGATCTGATACGCCATATCGGTCACTAGTTACAGCAGTAGTGTTTAATGAAATCCTCATCTGCCACTGCGGCTTGGCTGAAGAAGTTGAAGGCTGTGGTACAAACTCTTCGTCACTGATATGAGAAACGTCTGAATCTGAATTATTCATCTGTGCTTCAACATTTTTGCATATTTCGGAAGATGTAGGTCGTTTTCTTTCATAGTTTCTCCGTATTATTCTACTAGTTATTCGTTTGGTTTCCTTAACATCCAGAGACCCTATTTTTCCAATGCCGTATTTTCTTTGCAAGTACATAAACTTTAATTCCAAAGGTGGAATTTTTTTTCCTCTTTCACAAATGCAGTTCACACTTACAGGACATACACATGTATCTGGAGATTTCTTACACGAACACTCATTAGCAACAATAACACATTTACACGCCGCAATATCAAAAAGAGAGTATCCTTTCTCCTTGAAATTGTCAAGTTTAAGTTTAAATGCTGGTTTATCTTTGTCACGATGAAACGACTTTCTGAGTTTACTGTATGATTCGTAGTAAGAACTAATTAGCTGGATTACTCTGTACTCCGTAACAGTTGGGATCGAGGCTTTGTCATATAAACCGATAATTTTCTTTGCCACTGTTGAAGCTACTCTTGAAAAAGATACACTCTTGTTGTTTATTGCCACAGCTAGGTTGAATCTCTCTTGAAAGCAGCAGCGAAGGTGTAACGTTATTACACAAATAAATAAATAAAAATAAATAAATGTCAGTATAAAAAAAAAATAAATATTTATGTTACTCAATTACCTGCTTATATGAAATAAATACTCACTTGAACTAGTCACACTTGAGGTTCCTTTTCTTTAATGAGTTTAAATTGAAACTTTACTTAACAATCTTCAAAAACGTAAACAATGGAACATAACCTCAAATGCCATGTTAATCAACTCACGTAGTCTCTATTTCATATTAAATGTATCATACCAATCTGTGCGCAATATCTCTGCTATATCTCACTGCCGAGCCGTGTATTACGGAATCTTGTGCACTGCGCATGACAGAATACAAAATCGCCGCCATGACAATCAGCCGAGAGATCTTACAAGACATTTTGCAATTTTATAAAAAATAAAGAAAAACATCTTAAACTACACTGACTCTAAATTTTGGGTTCGACGACTGCAAAAGTACTGAATGAAATGGGGTGGCAAGACAAAATAATCAGTCAGACATGACAGCTGAAACAAACTATTTATTTCTCCATTTTATATAAATTAAACAAAATAGGCAATTTGATATTTAACATCTCACATTCATTCAACATAACACTCATACAAATTTACAGGTATGCAGACTTACTTAATATTACTTACTTACGCAATCGTTTAATCTACCACTGAAATTAAATTCTGAATTTAATTGAGTCTGTCCAAAAATCACTTGCAAAAGCCTCACAACACATTTGTCCGTCGATATGTCTTTTAGTCCACCATTTTAGTCTACAAGTCCACTTTCAAACACTGTTAATACGCGATTAATACATCGCTGACGATGTTTGTCCTGTCTCGCCTTTCACTGTTCGTCGACTTGACAATGAACACACCACATCTTCCAAGCAATTGCACAAAAACTTAGCTCTCTTACTTACAAAAGATTACGATCGAATCTAAACA
>JAGFPH010014180.1:0-24317 GCA_018207615.1 Philaenus spumarius | reverse complement strand
GAAGCTCCGCAACAGCGTCTACTACGTAGAGAAGAAGATACATCAAGACACGCATATCAACGTCTGTCTCAAACCCAAGACGAACGGCAGGCACAATTGGAACTCGATGTACAGAGACATGCTGCACAGCGTTTAACTCAAACTGATGAACAGCACGAAGCCAACCTACTCGCCCGAAAAAATCAAAGACAGCAATTTATGAGGAGTGTGTAGAATTCATTTAAAGAGATAGCATTTAATTATGACCCAACAACTGACTACAACAATCATAATCTTCTTTCAATTGGATATATCAATAAGATATGTAGGCATTGTAGAGCAGCTAAGTGGCCAGGAGAATCTGTTGGAATGTGTTGCTCGAACGGCAAAGTCAAAGTTCCTATTTTGGAAGAACCACCTGAACCCCTTCTCACTTTGCTCAAAGGGGAAACAAGGGAATCAAAAGAGTTCCTGCAAAATATAAGAAAATACAATATGTGTTTCCAAATGACATCCTTTGGAGCATCTGGTCACATTATTGTTCCTGATTTTCATACTACATTTACTATTCAGGGACAAGTTTATCACCGTGTAGGTTGCCTTCTTCCTCCTCCGGAAAAATAGCTTTCTTCAAATATATTTTGTTGGAGATAACGACACTGAAACAGACACACGTTGCAGCAACATACCTGGAGTTTGCCGTACAACGGTCGAAAGTATACAGCGAATGCTTCATAAAGAAAATCAATTAGTCCGTTCTTTTAAAACGGCTATGGAATATCTACCAACAGATAACTACAAAGTTGTTATTCGTGCCGATCACCGTCCACCTGGTGAACACGAACGCCGGTACAATGCTCCTACTACAGATGAGGTGGCGATCGTCATTGCTGGAAATGAGTTTGAGAGCCGAGACATTGTCTTAAGGAAACGTGAGTGTCTGACATTGTCATCAACGAGTGTCTGAAACTCACCGTTTTTACGATGCTTTACAATACCCACTTATTTTCTTCAAAGGACAAGAGGGGTATCACTTTTGTATCTCTATGATGAACCCAAATACTAATCTCCCTACAAACAAGAAGGTTTCTTCAATGGACTTTTATGCGTACTTGTTGATGGTGCGTGAAAACAATTTTAACACTATCTTACGGTATAAACAGCTTCTAAACCAGTTTATAGTTGACATGTAAGCAAAAATAGAAACTGAACGCCTACTTTACATTAAGCTCAATCAAAAAAAACTCAGAGCCGAGAGTTACGTGCATCTGAGAGATGCTTTGAACAACGATGGGACACTGAGTGCTAATGATATTGGTCAAGCTGTTATCCTTCCTTCAAGTTTTGTAGGATCTCCGAGATATTTAAGCGAAAGGGCACAAGACGCTTTGACCTATGTTAAACACTACGGTCGCCCGGACTTATTTATAACTTTAACTTGCAACCCAAAATGGGCCGAAATACTGGATTCCTTGCTCCCAGGACAGAAAACAACAGACAGGCATGACATTGTTTCACGTGTGTTCCATCAAAAAATAAAAATTTTTGTTGCAGTAATAAACAAAGGAGAAGTCTTTGGCCCAGTCAGGTGTTTTATGTACTCTGTAGAGTGGCAGAAACGTGGATTACCTCACATTCATTCCCTTCTTTGGTTATGTGACAAAATCCGTCCAAATCAGATTGACAGTATTGTTAGTTCTGAAATTCCAGAACGTACCTCTAATCCTGTTCTTCATGAGTATGTACTAAAACACATGGTTCACGGACCTTGTGGAGCTTACAACCAAAAGTCTCCATGCATGAAAGACGGCAAATGCACTAAACGATATCCAAGGGCTTTGATCGAAAACACTCAAACAAATGACGACGGTTATCCCATGTACCGTAGACGCAGTCCAGATGATGGTGGATTCACAGGTCACATTAATATGAAAGCTGCTGGAAATGTTGCAGTGAAGATAGACAACCGCTGGATTGTCCCATATTCCCCAATTTTGATTAAGATCTTCAATGCACACATCAACATTGAATATTGTAGCTCTGTTAAGGCAATAAAATACGTTTGCAAATATATCCACAAGGGAAGTGACCAAGCTGCATTCAATTTGGTGAGAGGCGCACAACCAGAAAATCTAAGGGATGAGGTGACTATTTATCAATCCGGACGTTACTTAAGTAGTAATGAGACTGCTTGGCGCATTTTTGGCTTCCCGGTGCATGATAGGAAACCAACAGTGACTCATCTCTCAGTACACCTAGAAAATGGTCAGCGTGTATACTTTAGCGAGGAAAACATCAATGAAAGATTGCAAAATCCGCCACGTACCACGTTGACTGCATTCTTTGATTTATGCCGTGATGATGATTTTGCAAAAACAATTTTGTATCATGAGGTTCCACACTATTTTACTTTCAACACATCTAGGAAAGAATTCAAGCGCCGCATTCAAGGAACACCTGTCCATGGTTATACGGATGTTAAATACTCAGATGCATTAGGCCGTGTGTATACTGTGCATCCGGCAAACTTTGAATGCTATTGTCTTCGTTTGCTTCTTCACAAGGTACGAGGACCTATATCTTTCCAGCAATTAAGAACAGTAAACAACCAAATGTACGGCACGTACAGAGAAGCATGTCAAGCTCTTGGCCTGCTTGAGAATGACAACCATTGGGAGTCAACCATGGAAGAAGCTGTTCTGACTCGCTCAGCTTCTCTTGTACGCCATCTGTTTGCAATACTGATAAGTACGTGTGAATTGTCAAGCCCTATAACATTGTGGGAAACTTTCAGAAATGATTTGGCTGATGATATCTTACATCGACACAGAGAAACCGTCTCTGACCTTCAGTACAATGACATCATATACAATGAGGCGCTCATGGCTATCCAAGATCTGGTGAAGTCTATGTGTGGAAAGGATTTAAGTTCGTTTGGCTTACCTGCTCCACACTTACCTAATGGAATCAACGCTGAACTTCTTAAAGAAATGGCCTACAACATTAACGATTTGAATCTCCAAGTACAGGATATGTTACCACAACTTCTACCCGAGCAACGAGTAGTTTTTGATACGATTTTGCAAAGGATTGAGCGTGAAAAAGGAGGAATTATTTTCTTAGACGCTCCTGGTGGAACAGGTAAAACTTTCCTCATCAACCTTATACTGGCTCAGCTGAGAAAAGAAAATCACATTGCTCTTGCGATTGCATCCTCTGGTATTGCATCGACACTTCTACCTGGCGGAAGAACTGCACATTCCGCATTAAAACTACCACTTAACCTAGCTACTGCCGAAACTGCTCAATGTAATATCAGCAAAACCTCTGATCGAGCTGAGGTCCTCCGACGTTGTAAATTACTGGTTTGGGATGAATGTACGATGTCTCACAAACATGCCTTGGAAGCATTAAATACAACACTTCAAGACATCAGAAATAGTAAATAATTAATGGGTGGTTTAGTAGTTTTGTTGTCAGGCGACTTTAGACAAACATTACCGGTTGTCCAACGAGGAACTCCAGCAGACGAAATTAATGCCTGCTTAAAAAAATCCGTGCTATGGAGTTATATTGAGCAATTTCACTTGACTCAAAACATGAGGGTAAATCTCCATAACGACCATGATGCTGGGCAATTCTCTGATAATTTGCTCAAGATTGGCGATGGTAGCATAATTACTGACCAACATAAGAGGATTTCCTTCCCTGAAAACTTTGGACACATGGTTGCTTCTGCTGAAGAGCTTATATCAAATGTGTTTCCCGACTTGCCAAACAATTACCACGATGCTGAATGGTTATCGTGCAGAGCTATACTAGCACCCAAAAATGAAAATGTAAACAAATTGAACAGCAAAATTATAAACATGATTCATAGTGAAATAACAAATTATTTATCTATAGATTCAATTATGGAAGAAGATCAAGCTGTTCATTACCCAGTTGAGTTTCTTAACTCCTTGGAGCTGCCTGGTGTTCCCCCCCACAAGCTTGAATTGAAAGTGGGTATCCCAGTAATTCTACTTCGGAACTTAGAACCACCAAGGTTGTGTAACGGTACAAGGCTTTTGATAAAATCTTTAAATAAAAATGTAATAGAAGCTAAAATTTTAACTGGTTCTGCAAAAGGGGAAGAAGTACTCATTCCCAGAATACCTATTATACCATCAAACTTGCCCTTCAATTTCAAGCGTCTACAGTTCCCGGTAAAAGTTGCCTTCTCAATGACGATCAATAAATCTCAAGGACAGACCTTTAAGGTTGCAGGACTCTATTTGGAAACTCAATGTTTCTCCCATGGGCAATTGTACGTTGCTTGCTCACGTGTTTCAAGCGGAAAGGACCTACATATTTTCACAAAAGAAAACAAAGCTGTAAATATTGTTTATAAGGCTGTCTTATAAAAATTTCTTTTGTGTCAACATGTTAATATTTAAAATCGTTTCAACAATCAAGAATTAACTTGTATAAACCTATTTACTGTTTACTTAAATATCTGTATTAAATTTATTATATTGTGTCATTATATTTCAGAACTCTTTATTTATGTATAATAATGTATCACAAGATGGTAATTTTTGTTAATTTCCTTTTATGTTTGGATATAATTATTGAAAGGAAAATATATTATTATTTAGTTTTTCCTCCATGTTGACTGTGTAAACACTTATTTTGAAAAGAATTTGCCTCTACATGGATGAAGTATATTCAAACAAATCCATATACATTTTATTTATCAAGAGTATTACTTTATTTATTAATGCAAGTGTAGACCTGATCATTGCTGGTTCTTTTAACATTTATTATAACTGCTGTTATAAAATATAAGAAATAATTTCATTTGAACATCATTATTTACCATCTAATATTTATTGGTGTTATTATTAATCCTACACCTTTATTATAAAGTAAAGATAACATGATTATGTGTATAGACGGTTCCAACGGGGTTGGCGTGCAGAGCACGGGTACAGCAGCTAGTATATAGATATAAAAAGTCCCATATCTATACATTATTTACATGTTGCAAGTAATACAACACAAAGCTGTCGCGACAACTTTGATAGTAGGCAAGTTGGCCTATTAGTATTAACTTGATTAATTTTATAAGTAGAACGTAGTGTCCCTTCCCCTACAGCGGACGGCATCCCCACTTGCCTATATTCTTCCCTCCCTCCAGCGCATAGTAAAGTCCTTGCTAAATCTAACCAGCTATATTTACAAGAAAATACATTGTCATCATAAGGCAAACAAGTCAATTTGACGAAAATTTGTACAAAGTATTGTTAACCCTATCTTACATGTATGACGCAATAGACTAAAATCGAAGCTATTTGTTAAAATGATTAAAATTTTAAAATTGCAAACTGAAATATTTATACCTTATGGCCATTACTACTTACGGAATTGTTTATTTCACAGTTTTTACCTAGGTTTTCACTTAGATTGCACTAACACATCAAACACTCCTTACTTTGTAATGCGCATTTTATAGAAGCACATGGTACAATTTTTCAAGTTCACTTCTGTCGAAGATACACAACAGACATTGTCGTCGAAGCTTGTCTTAACGCTGGCACACTTCTACTTCACTTTAACACAACTTTCATTATTCCAATCTCGAAGAAACTACATTTTTTGTTGAGAAAATATACCTCCCACACCTTGTTATACGTACAACGTTTTACGCCATATTAGTTAGTCTTCCGGATGCTGTACAAAGCCTTCCGTATCAGAATAGCTTTGATACTTAACTTTGATGCTTACTATGATCAAGTCTATATTCACTTTGTGCTCTGTTATATACGCTGACATATACACTGATTTCTTCTACATGTGTTTTCTTTTTTAATTTAACTGTTTTTTAATTATTAATTAAACTGTTCATTGTGCAATCATTTATCTGTAATTCTTAACCATTCATTCTAACCGCACCATTGTTTTTAACTGTCAATAACTTTTATATAGTTTATACACGTTATATACTTTTGTTGATTGATATTTTTTAAGTCTGCTTTTTACTTTATTTATTAATAGTCTGCCTTTTTCTTTATCTATTTTTATTTAAATGATCCTACTCTAATTATTTTGCGTCACTAAAGAATTTATACATGTATATAAAGATTATAAATGTTTATCATTATATATTGCGTCTTTCATTTTAATCAGACCAAACCTCTATGCTTTAGTCATTATGGGAAATTATTAATTAATTATCATATAATATCTCTGTTACATGGCTGTAAGTGTTACAGATATTGACGGTTACAAAATGTTTTATCATTGCAATGATAACTATAGGGCAGGCGGGGTAGTTGTTTACGCTAGGGACGGACTTATTTGCAGTGATGTGGCAGTCTTATCTGAGGTTTGTTCAGCTGATTGTCTGTTGATAACTATTCTTGCTGCAGGTCTACGATTTACTTTACTTGCTGTTTATAGGTTTCATTTCCGACCCTTTAATGAATTTTTAGATAACTTGGAAAATATTTTTAAATCTCTTTCTTTTCAAAACATTGTTTTTATTGGCGATGGTAATTGTGATATTCTGGCGAATAATATGGTAGCTCATAATTATGCTGGATTAATGGCTAGTTTTTGATTTACTTCTCTTATTAACGAGCCAACGAGAGTTACTCAAAATTCTAGGACGTGCATAGACCATGTTTTTATTAGGTTTTGTGATAATCTTAATCGTTCGTTAACTTATAAGGCCTGTGTTTGCAACGTGGACATAACAGATCATTCACTTGTTTTAGTCGAGTTCAATTATGGTCAGAACACTGAAAATGTTTCTTTGCCTTTTTATAAAACTAATTTTGAAAAATTTCATAATGAGTTAATTTATAATAATTGGTCGTCGGTTTATTCACAAAACTGCCCTTCTCAGGCATTTCAGGTATTTCTCGACATTTTGTGCTCAACCCTGGAAAACTGTAAAGAACTAAGTACAGGGAGGAAAAAAGTAAAGGAGTTGAAACCTTGCATTACTCAGAGACTTTGCGTTAGGTGTAGGTTGAGAAAGAAATTGTTTAAATTTATGATTGCCAAACCTAATGATGTTAGGTTTAAAAGATATTATGTTAGGTTTAGAAATAAACTCAAATCAGATCTTAGGGAGGCTAAAGAGGGATTCTATCTTGCTCTTTTCGAACAATTTGCAGGTGACATGAGGTCTCAGTGGGGTTTGATTAACAATGTGATAAAGGATCCTAAATCAAAATCTGAGATAGACAAAATTTCCTTTAATGATGCAGAATTTACAGATCCATTGAGTATTGCGAAAGCTTTTAATGATTACATTCTTTCTATTCCAGATCAACTTAAAAGTGATATTCCAAATATTCAAAACTCTAATACTTTTGACATCTTTTTTCAGCCTAAATTTATAACTAAAGCTATTTATATGTTGCCTACAACTAATGCAGAGGTTTTAAATATAGTTAATAAATTCAAATGCAGGAAAGCACCGGGTTTAGATAATATTGGCGGATATTTTATTAAGCGTATTATTGTAAATATTGTTGACATACTTACCTATCTTTTTAATTTTACCATTGAAAAGGGTATTTTTCGTAAGTGTTTAAAATCAGCCCTTGTTATACCACTTTACAAACGGGGTAAAAGGGAAATGGTTGCTAACTATCGTCCTATTTCGCTCTTATCTTGTTTTTCAAAGATATTGGAAAAGGTTGTAAAGAGCCGGCTTGTGTCATTCTTTAACTGTCATAGTTATTTCAGTAAGAACCAATTTGGATTCAGGGAGGGTTTATCAACGGAGGATGCACTTTTGACATTTTTTAGATCTGTTTTTGAAAGATTAAATAATGGAAATCCATGAGCGGCTTTATACATAGATATAACAAAGGCTTTCAACACAGTAGACCACAAAATACTTATAAATAAATTGTGGTTAAATTGTGGTACGCGGGGATAAGGGGATTACCTCTGGAGTGGTTCTGTAGCTACTTGAGAGATAGGGAACAATGCTCTAAAATTGGCGGAATGGTCAGTAAAAGAGGGGTTCTTAGGCACGGAGTCCCTCAGGGATCTGTGCTGGGCCCAATACTGTTTCTTGTATACATTAATGATTTATGTGAAGCTAAATTTAATGGCAGACTCACGGCCTTCGCTGATGATACCACTCTAACGTATTCGAGTACACATTTAAAACAAATTCATTGTGATATGCAAGATGATCTAATTAGGTTAAGGTATTGGTTTGATAAAAATGTTCTTGTATTGAGTGAAAAAACCAAATATATGGTGTTTGGGCTTCGGAAAGAATGCAATTTTGTTAGAAATATAATTTATCATAGGTTTAGCTGTGGAAACTTTAATAATTGCAATTGCTCGCCTTTGGATAAAGTAAACCAAATAAAATATCTAGGTTTAACAATTAATTCAGATTTTACATGGGAGGGACATATTAGGAAACTTAAGGGAGAAATGTATAGTGCGCTAAGAAAATTGTATTTATTAAGTAATATTTGTACTCCTAAAGTTTTATTATATGTATACCACGCGTTAGTGAGTTCTCGCTTAGGTTATGGGTTGAGTTGTTGGGGTGGTACTTATCTCTCCATGCTCAAACCTATTATAACAATTCAAAAACATATTGTAAGAGTAATCTCGAGGAAATCTAGACTCGAACACTCTTGGCCTATTTTTTCTAAATTCAAAATCTTATCGTTAAGACATATGTATATTTTTAAAATTCTAAAGCTGTTCCGGACAAAACATTATTATACTCAAAACAATAGTCGCACCACGTATGAACTAAGAAACAGTAATCAAATGGTAGTTCCTAAACCAAAACTTACTTTATACAGACACTTTTTTACTTTTAACGCTCCACGCCTCTACAATATGGTTTCATTACATTGTTAGAAAGGATTTATTGACAGGGTTTTTAAGAGATGTCAAATCATTCCTGTTTTCTGTTGAGGATATTGAATCTTTTATCCAAGTTGTTGAATGACGCATAGTTGGCTCTAATAATTAATTCCTAATGGCTTGTAAACTAAGTACTGTACTTGGGGCATGAATCCTGTATTTTGTGTAGTGCTAAAATATTGTTTTTTTTTTATTTAAGACTGTGATTACCTTGCAGGTGTTAATTAAGTAAATAATTCCTTTTCTTTTTGTAATTTTATAATAAAATAGTGTAATTTAATTTTGTTAATGTGGTTGAACGGCAACACAACTCTCTTTTTTCATTTTTTTTCATAGCCAATGAAATGTTGGAAGTCTCAAACAGGCAATGCCTAGGAGACCCCTATATCATTTATTATCACTAGACTTAGGTTTAAAAGGTTTAAATTTTTTATTGTTTAGTAGATATAAGAAAGAATTGTGTTTATTTTTGTAAAAAAGAATTGTTTAGATGTTTGGTGATAAAAATAAATCATAATAATAAAAAAAAAATTATATTTCTTAGTTTGTTCATTGTCTAAATTTGGCATATTTATAAAAAATGACTGTTCTTTCTCAATAATCGAGTGAGAAAAGCTAATTTACTTATGTAAATAAATAATATTTCTGCTTACTGTGGTGGTGAAGAAAATGTTGTTATTATCACAAATTTAAACTGGATATTTTAATAAAAATGTACTTTATATCACTTAAAGAGTTCAAAAATTTGAAATGTGTGTAGCCGTTCGGAGTAGCCAGCGGAGTAACTGGTTCTAATTGGTATTGTTTGCATTTAATTTTGGAATCATTTTTATTTTCCTAACTTTAAAGATTTTAAGTTTTGTAGTCCATAAAATTATGCTTTTCAGAACTTACTTCGAACGATTTAGTTTGATTTTCATCACATTTAGCTCTTTTTCTAAAAAATACCTCGTCATCAGAGTTGTTTCCTTTGCATCAATCAGACGAATTAGCAAAAAACAATTTTTAATACAGGTTGCTTTCAACTAAAATTGATTAATATGGATGAAATTTGAGTTTTGGACATATTATTTTAGTTGAACATCATATCTTTTTTTCAAACTTTAAAGAGTATTTAAAAATGCTAAAGATCTTTTAAAAATGTAATGTTCCAACATAGGCTCGATCAGTGTTTTTAAATTTGTGTTTGCTATTAACTCTTTATCTGCTGAAAAACTAAGAAAATCGGCAAAATTTTTAAAACTTGTGTAGGTCTAACCATCTATTGAAATAATATATATCAATATCACTGTATCGATTCAATATCGGTGAAATAAATTTGAAAATTATCCATACTCCTCTGTAAATCGATATAGTATACAGAGTGTTCAACTCAAGGAGGCCATCATTGGGATTTTAGAAAGTATTAATTTTACAGAAAACTTTAAATGGGGAACCTTTCCTTGTTTTTTGAGAAATTTAAAAATATGTAATTAAAATATTTGTAAATGGCCACTTCGAAATTTCTTATTGAAAGCCCTATTTTTTATAACGGATTTTGGTTTTCATGCAATTTTAAGTCTTTTTTATTCTTGGTCTTTATTTTTTTTATAAACTTAACAAATTAGCTGCTAGGAGCGCTGAAAATTTCAGAAACTCTTATTTCAACAATCATTAAAGAGGCATGATTACCAATAGCAAACAATAAAATTTAACTCAAAGTGCAATACTTTTTACAATGGAATGTTAAAAAGCTGCTGCAATTTCACAAATACTTTATTTTGTAACAAAAAGTACTTAAATTATTTAAAAAAATCGCTATCGCATCACTGTTTATTGTGTAAATACAAGTAGGCCTACAAGCCTACATCTCGCTACAGGATAACAACAGTACCCAAAACCGACCCAAAAGTGAAATTAACTCCGTTTGTCTTCTATAGGCTTAAAAACTACTGAACCGATTTACCTATGTTTGTTTGACAAATGATCCGCGTATAAGCAAAAGGTTTAAAGCATACACAATAGGAAGCCCTGCCCCCAAAAGTAAAATTAAATTTTTCTTCTATAGGCTCAAAAACTACTAAACCGATTTACCTATGTTTAAAACAAAATTAGCCGCGTTAACTCTGTTTGTCCTCTATAAACTCAACAACTACTGAACCAATTTACACATGTTTTTTTGATAAATGATCCGCGAAGTAAACAGAAGGTTTAAAGCATAAATATATAATAGGAGGCCCCGCCCCCAAAAGAGAAATTTACTCTTTCCTCTATAGGCTCAAAAACAACTGAATCGATTTACCTATGTATTTTTTGAAAAATGATCCGCGTAGTAAGCAGCATATACAGGCAATTCAGGAAGAAACGGAAAACTTTCAGAGCATGTTCTACTAGTGCAAATAACGAAAAAAGTTCCTATAAACATAGGTTCGGAAATTCTTCGTTTCCAGATATCCGCCATTTTTTTTTCTTTTACAAAATAATTCATATCTAGAGAAATGGTTGACTGATTGGTTCGAACTTGGCACAAAGTTTCACCTAAAAATGATCTACCTTAAAAAAAATAAGCGATTATATCCAATCAAGCGTTTAAAAATGGCGGCTGTTTGAAAATTTCAAACCTAAATTACTCAAAAACCGTACGTTTAAAAAAATGTAAAGACATTTTTTTTGTAGCCCTTTTGATTCCCTCTCGGATGGTGTAACTGTCAAAACAATCGGATGAAGTATAATAGTTAAGTTATGTGTAATAATTGGTTTGTTTAACCCGTCATCCTATAACAACACAGTAAATAAAGCAAATTGTTTGTACATTTGCTGTCATTATCTTTAAAACACTTTCAACGCCATGTGTATCAATTTGATACACAGTTGTTTTTTTTTATATGAGTCTGTGTGTATAGAATTGCTTCGCATGCTGTCTCATGTTCTGAGCTCTGTGTATTATTTTGATTCTCAGTTATCATATAATTGAATGCAATGCTTGTTAGATCTGGTCTCTGGGTAAAGAGATTGGGCATTAGGTTCTAAATAACTCCTGTGGTAGCAGTACTGTAGCTTTTAAAAGTTGCTGCATTTTGCACTCATGCACTGCACTGTCGTCTGTTCCTATTTAGAAGCTGTAGTTGGTGTTTGTTAATTGTTTTGAAATGGATTCTTATGAGATTGATAATTGTATTGATGAAAGTTTCTCTAGTGACAGTGAATTAAGTATTTTTAGTTTTTAGAGATTTGACCGATTCTGATGATCCCACATATGAGGTAAACATTGATGAATTTGAAAGTGATAGTGATAGTTATTAATTTAAATGATAACACTTCTACTTCTACTTCTTAGTACGGGCTTCCAGCATCAATCGTAGCCGATGGCCCGGTGTCCAATGTACGCAGCACAAGCAAGCTGCCAATGTTTTCTGTTTTTAAGGATGTCCTCAAAATCGTTGACCTCTGCTCTTAGTAGATCACGTGAAAGAATTGGATAGCTGCAACGCAGAAGAATGTGCTCCAGATCCTCTTCACCGTCTTCGCATAATGCACAGTGCGACGAATCGGTAAGGTTGAAGCGAAATAGGTATTTCTGCGTCACTATGTGACCGATTCTAGCTCTTGCTGCGAAAGATGCTAGTTGTCTCTGCACCCCTCTATACAAGTTCCCGTCAGTTGGTAAGGTTTGAATAATTTTGTGCAGGTGTCTCCCAAGGGTTGACTGATTCCATTTGTCCGACCAGGCTTTATAAAAATATTTATTGCTTTGGTTCCTACAGTGAAGCAATGAAACCTTCTTCTCATCTGTAGGCTGCATTTTAGAGGCTGCTTTCGCTATTTGGTCCGCAACCTCATTTCCGTATACGTCACAATGCGATGGTACCCACTGCAAAGTAATTTCACATCTATGGCTCTGTAGTGCACGAAGTAGGCGTCTAATTTCCAAGATACGAAAAGCATATGCCGTAGGTTCGGGGTTCAAGATAGCCTGCAGAGCACTTCTGGAGTCCGTTAAGACACACACCTGCGATATTTTCAACGATAAACAACTTGTAAGCGCTGCATTTATAGCTAGTAATTCTGCGTCCATACTGGATAATGAGTTTGCTGGCACGTAGTACCTATCACCAGTTGTTTCATTGAAGTAACCGGCACCCGCAACTTTTCCTTCAATGTCCACCGAGCCATCGGTGAATATCTTGATATGGCGATCATAAAGCTCATTTATCATGGACAATGCTTCACTTTTCAAGACTGCCGGGTGGTCGTTTTTCGTTAGCCGGTTTGGTAGTTCCATTACAATTTCCACTCCATCCCATATGCCTGGTCTGTCGTCGTATGTCACTGGGATGGTTTCAGGAACGCCACACGTTAACATGGAGGCCATGGACCTAATTTGACACGTGAATGAGTTTCTGTATTTAAATGATAACAGCTATCGAAAAGGTGATGAACTACAACTTACTTGGTGTGATGTGAGTGGTAATTTGCACAATTTTGTATTTACACCAAAAAAACAACCTGGTATAAAAGATGAAGTTATTCAAAAAGTGCTAGGAAAGGATGTTTTTGATTACTATTCTTTATTTGTGGATAATGAAGTTATAGATCTAATTGTTACAGAAACGAACAGATATGCCGAACAATGTATAATAAAAACTATTGTAACCGAGAGTGGAAAAGATCGCAGTAGATTAGCTAATTGGGTTGATACCACTAGAAATGAAATTCTTAAATTCCTAGGGCTGGTTATATAAATGGGCCTTGATCAAAAGCCAAAATTGAGAAATTATTGGTCCAAGTCTCTTCTGTACACCAATAAAATATCACAAGTAATGCCTCGCAATAGATTTGAATCTCTCTTATCTATGATCCATGTGTCAGACGATGAAACTTGTGATAAAAATGATCGATTAAATAAAATCTCTCCACTTCTTGATCTACTAAATATTAGATTTCAAAATACTTTGCACCCTAATCAGGATGTTTGCACAGACGAAAGTGTTATTCCTTTTAGAGGAAGAGTTTTTTTTTAGGACTTACCTTCCAAACAAGTAGCACAAGTATGGCCTAAAAGTTTATAAGCTCTGTGTAAAGGGTGGATACACATGGGCAATAAAGTTTTATGCTGGCAAAGAAAAACAAGGGGCTACAGGTATAACTATTTAACTAGTATTGGACTTAATGCAACCTCTACTAAATCAAGGAAGAACTTTATATACAGATAACTATTACACAAGTGTCTTGTTGGCTCACAAGCTCAATACTAAAAAAACCCACCTTACTGGCACTCTGAGAAGCTGAAAAAGGGAGAATTGATCGTCAAACAAAGTAGTACAAAATCAGTAGTAGGAAAATAGAAGGATAAAAGAGACGTCTTATTTCTAACAACTAAAACTGTTCCACAATTAGTTGAGGTTCCTACAAAACGAGGCATTGTCAAAAAGCCTAATGTAATAGTTGAATACAATGCTGCAAAAGGATTCATCGATGTATCTGACCAGTTTGCAGCTTATTGTTCAACCTTGAGAAAAGGTGTAAAATGGCACAGAAAAGCTGTGTTTGAACTCCTAACAAATACTGCAGTTGTGAATGCTCATAGTGTATACTAAACTATTTCTCCCGGTTTTAAAATGGACATAGTTGATTTCAGAGAAAAATTGGCTCTTTATTTGTTATTTGAGACTGATGAAGTACAGCATAATGGAGATCATTTGTATGCACAAAAGGGTTTGAAGCATGAATTGATAGAATTACCAAAACGAGGACGTTGTAACATGTCGAGCCGGTTAGAATGAAAGTGGCGTAAGTCCAGGATTTACAGTTTTGAGATATTGAGGTTTTTGTGTTGAACGCTGTAAAAAATTAACTCAAAAAGTTATATTGTTTTACTTGGATTTAAGTACTAACCATATATATTAGAATTTTTTGTAGTTATAATCGTTCTCATCGGATAGCTGATTTATAAAAAAAAAGTGAATTATGTGACTTACGCCACTGTCATTCTTAACAGATTGTGGTACTAAGATTATGGTTCTAAACACAGGTTATGGAAAACAACTTTTTTATTCATGAAGTATGATTAAATCTAATTATAAAACATTTAAATTGCTCTAACATAAGTTTTACACTTTTAATTGTTTGAAAAAAATATATAAATTGATTTTTATCTTGTCATTATTGTTCGTCTACTTCTGATTCTGCATAATTCAATGGTCGAATGTCATCTTCATTTTGATTTGTTGTAAGTTCATGAAAAAAATTGTGGTACACAGGTGGGATTGTTTTGTCCGGTGCAGCTGTCACTATAAATGGTAACTCTTTTTGTCACTAACATGAATTTTCAAGTGTTTTAAAATACATGAAGATACTTCTTGAGCTCCTCTCGAAGCTTTGGTTTCATCCCATACATAGAAATAACCACTACCTTCTTGTAGGTCATGCACACCAAGATTATAGCAATATAAATTGCGTTTGTAATAAGCGTCTGATACTGTCAAAACTGGAAAAGGTAATGCCTTCTGTAAGTCCATACTACATGAATAACTCTCAGGATTCTTTTTACCAAACTCGGCATCTTTTTTTATACTTGTCTCTTGCTAGCTCCGCTTTCCTTAAATGAAGTTCATGATCATTTTTAAGAGATGATTTTTCCTTTTCACTAAGATCAGGATTGCTAGTTTGAATTTTTTAAATGTCACACTTCTTACACTTCTTATTTTGTATCTATAATAATGCTCCTTCTGTGATCTTTTCCCTTCAGCTAAACATTTTTCCTTGTATAACAAATACACTTTCCTTATATTAAGAGACTCGCAGAGGTAACTTCTGTGTTCATTGTGTTTTCTAGTATAATAAATCTGGTACGATGGGAATGAATTTATATGCTCCATGATATACTTTGTATCTTCCTCAGATATTTTTCTAGCAATACAGCCTTTAACACCTCGAAGGTCTTCACCTGGAGACTTGCCATCAACATTCTTACTTAAAGCTCTATGCACTCTTCCTTCTGACAAAATGAATGTGTTTAAAAAAAATTTCTGACACACTTGATAAGCTGAATTTTCAGATTTTACAAAGTATTTGTTACTACATTTTCTTACTGAGCCCCCTTCCTTCCTTGGACGCCTCCTTTTAACTTCATTATTTTTAACCAAACCACAAATAAAAGAATTCTGCTTGCCGAAATCACCTATATTCCAAAACGAATCAAACATAGACTTCCTCTCATCACTTGATATTTTGTTGTTACATTTCATTTTACAGTTACATGGAACATTTGAAAAAACTTTGGCCTCACAAATGTTCCCCTTTTTTTGTAACACATTGTTTTCCAGAATTTCTACCTCTTTTTGCAATAGCTTGCTTATGCTGATCTGGGTTTCTGGTTCTCTTTCGAGTTTTGAGTTTGTTCACAGGACCAACTAAATTACTAGGCCTACCTGTTGAGGAATCAGAATCTATATCTAAAGATGTGTAGGACACAAGCCTTACACGGCGTGGAATATTCTCCAAAAAATTAGGCCTAGGCCTATCATTCTCATTTAGAGTGTAATTTGGGTCGCTTTCACTGTCATCAGAAAACAGAGAAGAACTCGAATCACTTAAAAGGTCACTTAAGTTTAATCGATTACTGATATTGAGAGTCATAATGTGTCGTGTCTTTTTAATAACCTTTTAATAACTCTTTAAATAACTAACTAAAGTTTAAAAACTAGCATGTCTTAAAAAAAAAACATAACCTCAATCGTACAAATTCAAATTTTCCTTATTCGCTGTTGCTAGTTTTTAAAATAAATGTACACAAAAACTGTATATTGTTATAAAAACTATGAAACAATATAAAACTAAACACAACTTTAAAAGAAAACAACGAACAACACCGAAAATCTAGCTCCAACACAACAATAAATCATCAGCTGAAAAGTAACTGGACTTAATGCACTCTCATTCTGAACAGAATGGAGCTTTTGTTGAATGGACTAATATTGTGCTGCTCCTGGTGACAGATAGTCATACTAGAGACTTACTTCACTCTCATTCTAGGTGAAACTTATGCTGAAGATTCTAAAATTGGACTTATCTCATTTTTTCAATTTGTGGACTTACTCCACTTTCATTCTAACCGGCTCTGAGTAACATTGTGCTACTCTGAGCTGTCTCAAGAATTTGGAAGAAAACCAGCACTTCGTAAAACTCCTCAAGTTCGTTTAAAGTGTAGTTCTTGTCCAGATATAAAATGTATGTGTTTAAAGTGTTTTTTCAAGAAACACACCGCCCAAGTGAAATGAACATTGCAGCTTATTATGATATGATTACAGGTTTTAACAACTTAATTTGTAATTAAATTTTCTAATATAATTTCAATTAACATTTATTGTTTTATTTTACCACTAATTCTAAACTACCTTACCTTTCTTATACCTGACCTAACCTTACAGTAGT
Source organism: Philaenus spumarius (assembly GCA_018207615.1). NCBI lineage: Eukaryota > Metazoa > Arthropoda > Insecta > Hemiptera > Aphrophoridae > Philaenus > Philaenus spumarius. Next base: position 7,028 of record JAGFPH010014180.1, on the reverse strand, counting down.
GGTATTTTAGATAAAAAACTTCTGCAGAAACCATGTGTATCATTTTGATACACAGTTATAAATCCAGTTTTCAATTTAGTATATATATATTTTTTTTAGTACAAAACTAAAGTTTACCTTATTTTAAAGCATTATAAATGAAATAAATGTTCTGGTCCACTGTGAAAATTTTGCAAAAACAGACATATCCTCTGGTAAAAGTAGTCAAAACAAAGCCTGGCGCTGAAAGTGTTAACTTAGCTATTATCTTTCATGCGATTGTTTTGACAGTATTTTTTCTTTATTTTCATTAGAAGAACACGTCCTGAAAGTTTTTCCGTTTCTTCCTGAATCACTCTATATAATATCACAGAAGGTTTAAAGCATATTATATAGTGCTCCGCCTCCAGAAGTGAAATAACTATGTTTGTCCTCTATAAACTCTCTTTTTTTAAATTTATCCGTGTAGTAAGCAGAAGATATAAATCATATATAATAGGAGGCTCCACCCCTAAAATTGAATGAAACTCTGTTTGTCCATTATAGACTCAAAAACTACTGAACCGATTTACCAGCTTTTTTATGATTATTTAATGAACTTTCTTAATTATGTTATAACCTGTGTAGTTATGTACTATAAAAGACAAATTCAATTTAAAATAAAGAAGGAACTTTGTTCAAGTGAGGGAATTTTTAAGATATTGGCAGGGACTTTAAGTGCTAGCAAGATCTCAATCCATCCTCAGTTATCAGTGAGATTTAAAGCAAATACAGTGATGTAAATATTCGGAGGATAATTATAATTGGAATAGACCAACTCAATTGTCCCGTCTGTGTTCATTAAGGGTCTGCTTTAGTGGCGGCCATCTTTGATTTTTATCCCATAAGATCAATGTTAAATTTCAAACCATTTATTTTGTTTATTTTCTATCATAAAATTGTTTGCAAGGTCTCATTTTAAACACAGTCACAATACGCATCCGTTTTGGGTTTCAGATTTTTTTAAATTTTTTTCATTTGTCACGTAATTGACATTTTTGAAGTACCAAGTTTGAACTTTTTTCTTTACACAATAAAAATAAACGGCATACCTCACAAAGATATTGAATTTATTAAACAGATTCACTGTGACTTCATAATTGTATTAAAGTAGGAGGGGGATACATTAAAATAGGAGAGTAACTAATAAATATTATTATTATTATTAGCTAGAGAGAAAACTATTCCATCGATTTCTAACAAATTTGCACCAAACATGTCAATTAGGCATGTATAGACGCAGGAAACTTTTTTTTTAATTTTGAAAAACAACCCCTTTCTGGCTAATAAACCTCAAAAATGAGTTATTATTATTATTACTAACTAAACGAGAATTTTTAGAAAGATGCGGTTTTTTACATATGGTAGGGTACATTAAGGGCTACAAAATAAGCAAAATTTTATCAAAATCGTTAGAGCCGTTTTTTTATTTAAAAACATAATACCTGATTTTTTGGGATTTTTTTGGCAAAAAAGGGGGTTGTTTTTAAAAAAATGTTCAAAACATTTTTTTCGTGCATCTATAACAGGCCTAATTGACATGTTTGTGTAAATTTGTTCGAAATCGATCAAATAGTTTTCTCTTTCTCTCTAGCTTTGTATACATACAGACAGACATTTTGTAAAAACCAATCCTGCACACTTCAGGAATACCAAAAACCCCAGAGTGGAAAGGTTTTTCGCATGTGGCTTCTGAGTAAATCAATACTGAGCGAAGTGCAATCATACCGGTTGCATTCATCAATTCACCTCCAAGTGATGATGGCATTTTGTACACAACCCTGAAATATGCTGCAGAAGACAAACATTGGGAAGGATTCCCAACTTGTTAAGTAACAATGGACCAGCCACTATATCTCAAAGCTAGAGAAATCGTAGCATTGCGCTCTGATGACCCTGTACTGGGCAAAGTAGAAAACTTATACATACAACTGTCAAGGTTCGTGTACAGTGTTCTGATTCAAGAAGACTTTGAACAACTTGATAATGAAGAAATTGACTTGTTTGAAACTTTTTCTGAAGTATCAGATTGACGGCTTTTAATTTATGGGAAAGCAGTTGCTTGAATGAATTGTATTATATAATATATTCAATGTAAGTACTTGTTGTTTGAAGCTACTTTTGATAACCATTTTTTGATTATACGAAAAAATTTTATACATTTTGGTTTGTTTTATTACTACAAGTGTTCTTCCATATACTATGAGACTAGCTGACCCATACGGCGTTGCCCGTGGTGGTTGGTATTTTCAGTCTTTTTAACGTAATTGTATTTTTTTTTAAGTGTTCAGTCAGTGAGTGGTATTTGGCTTTTATATATATAGATCTTAAATAATAAAAGCACTATTGTCATAATAATAAAAGATCTGAAATTATGATTTTAGTAACTTTGATCCCCCCAAACCCCTCCTAAAATTTTGAAATTTTTCATACCCTTTCTTAGTGAGCACCTATGGCCCTAGAGGAAGCTAGATACCAAATGTCATTCCAATCTGTTCGGTAATTTTGGAGAAATCGTGATTTAGTAATTTTTACCCCCCAAACCCCCCTAAAATTTCCAATTTTTAAAACTCTATTTTAGTGAACACTTATGGCCCTAGAGGAAGCTACATATCAAATTTCATTCCAATCTGTTCGGTGGTTTTGAAGAAATAGTTTTTTAATAATTTGATCCCCAAACCCCCCTAAAATTTCGAATTTTTTCAAACCCTTTCTTAGTGAGCACCTTTGGCCCTAGAGGAAGCTACATACCAAATTTCATTTCAACCCGTTCGGTAGTTTTTGAGAAATCGTGATGAGTGAGTGGTATTTCGCTTTTATATATATATAGATATAAATTATATCCATAGGTATACATAATTTATTATTAAAAGGTTATAAATAATATTATACGTATTTAATTAAACAGCATACTAAGTGATTAAGAGTGTCCGTTTTATCCTGAGTCCGATACAAACGGTTGAGAAACTTGAATATACCATTTTGTAGGAAATTTCATCAGCTTCATTTTTGAAATACATATATAATTATAAGCATAGCCCGTATAGTAGGGTGGTTCGAAAATTTTTTTTTTTTTTTTATTTCAGATCGCTATAGTGCACAAAAGTTGCCATTGGTATAGACATGAAAAAAGCACTAATTATTATTTTTTTATTAATTTTTCTTCCGATCGCGCAAAGCCATCGAAGTTAGCGAAAAATTGTGAAAAACCGCAATTTTTCATATATTTTTTTAACACGCTAGATGGTTTTAATTGCGTTCCTATACCATGAATTAACTACTAAAAGTATGTAAAATCAATATATATGCACTTATTATTCGTTTGTTTCATATCTTCCGGTCGCGCAACATAGTACAAAATGAGTAAAAGTAGTAAATTTTGATAAATTTCAAAGTTTGACTGTTTAGTACATTTTAATCATAAGACTTTTAGGGATGCTAAGTTTAATTATATTAGAATAATATATTAAAAATCCAAGCATTTAAGATTAACTTTGATATTCAAGTGGAATTCGGTCGCGCAGCTATGACAAAACAGCAGAGTAGCTTACCTGGACAGAGAGGCGAGGCGTACGTGACGAATGCCAACGATGCGCTCACATCCGGTAGCAGCCATTTTCGTTGTCTGACAATTTTGTTGTTTGATAATGTTTCCTTTCAGATAATTTACAAATTTTCTAATAGTACATATTTGGTAATTTTGTTGTTTCAATATTCAATTATAGGTGCAGCTCTTCACAAAATGACCCAGAACTCACCACGGGGAGGTGGCTGCACTTCGAGTTTCACCCACACCCTACCCAACCAACCATCCAATGTATGGTGTGCTATTTACAATATGTACAAATTTATTTCACTTTCTCTCTCTTTATGTTTCCTTTCTAGTCTTAATCTATTGATAAACATCGAAATTCGGATTTATGTGAAAAAGTTGGCATCACAGAGCGTGACAGTAATGTGGTTCTAATATAGCCGTCTCTGCAACTGTGTCCACACAGTTTAGTTGAAGCTTCGGTCACTAGCTTAACGCATCTTTCAACTGCCTGTGTATGGCATGGGAAAGCATCTATACTCATAACAGGCTTGAGGTCATTGCTCACATACTGTTTTATCTCTTCATTAGTCAATGTTCTTAACAGTGGAGGAGGAGTCAGTGTACTGGTGTTCCATTTGATAATTTCTGTGTAGTCTTTAGCTTCAAAGTTTAAGTTTGGTGGTTTAAAGATTCTGATAGAGTCACTTTCAGATATTGCTTGTTTTGCCTTCATGATACGCCTAAAGCCCAGCTCTCGGATATGGTTTCTTTCATCAGTTACCATAGCCAAAAGTAAATTTTCGGGATGGGCAAAGTAAGCATTCCGTTGTAAAACGGGATCAACAACTTGAAGCAGCTCTTCTGGTAAGTACCGTGTAGATTCAATAGTTTTGTAAACATGTCTTGGCCCATCTGTGAATTTGTGGTTTATTTTTATGGCAAACCACATAGGCATATAAGATTTGAGAATGAATGTGACAATCTCTCTCAGATTTTCGGAAGGGCTTGACACACTGATGTAGAGGCGCAAAACTCGATTTGCAATTGTAAGCCATCTTGAATGTGACATAGGGCCAGGATCACGTACTACAAAGTCTTCTGAACAATGTCCTGTCTTGATGACTTCTGATATCTGAAGCAAGTACAATTGATCCTTGCTAAGAATACGCTTGTCAACTTTTGGAATCTCACAATCAATAGGATTAAAATCAACAACTGGTAGTCTTTCACAATCAGGTAGGGCCTTTCCAATCATTCCGGAATATCCTATTGGGCCTGTTGTATTTCCATCTAAGTGTTGGAAAAGGTGGCGGAATGGCAGTTCGTTGTAATGGAGAAGACAAATACTCCATTGTAGAGGTCTTCCCACATGTATCTCTATTTGTCGAATTACACCATTTCTTAAGCGAGTATTAATAACAGTACCGTCACATCCAACAACTTCCAATTTGTCAAGTAAAAAGCAATTTTCTGATAAATAAGACGTAATGCTTTTGGCTATGTCTGTTGCTGAGCTTGAAGAAGGACAAGTGTGTCCTATGTAAGTGGAGCCTGGCTCCTGAATTAAAGAGTAATGGTCTTCCTTATAGGTTCTGCGAAAGTGTTTTCTGCCAGTTTTTTCAATTGACAATGTATTGTCTTTTCTTCCATCAAAGTAAAGACCATAAATTTCTAAACTTATATCACTTTGCAAACTAGCTCTCACACAAGTTTTTTCTCTTCTGACTTTACTCTTGTCTACAACATAAGAAGTATCTGATTCATTAATCAACCCAACATCTTGCAGTACACTTGAAGCAATAGCAGCCGTAGCGCGATCTGATACGCCATATCGGTCACTAGTTACAGCAGTAGTGTTTAATGAAATCCTCATCTGCCACTGCGGCTTGGCTGAAGAAGTTGAAGGCTGTGGTACAAACTCTTCGTCACTGATATGAGAAACGTCTGAATCTGAATTATTCATCTGTGCTTCAACATTTTTGCATATTTCGGAAGATGTAGGTCGTTTTCTTTCATAGTTTCTCCGTATTATTCTACTAGTTATTCGTTTGGTTTCCTTAACATCCAGAGACCCTATTTTTCCAATGCCGTATTTTCTTTGCAAGTACATAAACTTTAATTCCAAAGGTGGAATTTTTTTTCCTCTTTCACAAATGCAGTTCACACTTACAGGACATACACATGTATCTGGAGATTTCTTACACGAACACTCATTAGCAACAATAACACATTTACACGCCGCAATATCAAAAAGAGAGTATCCTTTCTCCTTGAAATTGTCAAGTTTAAGTTTAAATGCTGGTTTATCTTTGTCACGATGAAACGACTTTCTGAGTTTACTGTATGATTCGTAGTAAGAACTAATTAGCTGGATTACTCTGTACTCCGTAACAGTTGGGATCGAGGCTTTGTCATATAAACCGATAATTTTCTTTGCCACTGTTGAAGCTACTCTTGAAAAAGATACACTCTTGTTGTTTATTGCCACAGCTAGGTTGAATCTCTCTTGAAAGCAGCAGCGAAGGTGTAACGTTATTACACAAATAAATAAATAAAAATAAATAAATGTCAGTATAAAAAAAAAATAAATATTTATGTTACTCAATTACCTGCTTATATGAAATAAATACTCACTTGAACTAGTCACACTTGAGGTTCCTTTTCTTTAATGAGTTTAAATTGAAACTTTACTTAACAATCTTCAAAAACGTAAACAATGGAACATAACCTCAAATGCCATGTTAATCAACTCACGTAGTCTCTATTTCATATTAAATGTATCATACCAATCTGTGCGCAATATCTCTGCTATATCTCACTGCCGAGCCGTGTATTACGGAATCTTGTGCACTGCGCATGACAGAATACAAAATCGCCGCCATGACAATCAGCCGAGAGATCTTACAAGACATTTTGCAATTTTATAAAAAATAAAGAAAAACATCTTAAACTACACTGACTCTAAATTTTGGGTTCGACGACTGCAAAAGTACTGAATGAAATGGGGTGGCAAGACAAAATAATCAGTCAGACATGACAGCTGAAACAAACTATTTATTTCTCCATTTTATATAAATTAAACAAAATAGGCAATTTGATATTTAACATCTCACATTCATTCAACATAACACTCATACAAATTTACAGGTATGCAGACTTACTTAATATTACTTATTTACGCAATCGTTTAATCTACCACTGAAATTAAATTCTGAATTTAATTGAGTCTGTCCAAAAATCACTTGCAAAAGCCTCACAACACATTTGTCCGTCGATATGTCTTTTAGTCCACCATTTTAGTCTATAAGTCCACTTTCAAACACTGTTAATACGCGATTAATACATCGCTGACGATGTTTGTCCTGTCTCGCCTTTCACTGTTCGTCGACTTGACAATGAACACACCACATCTTCCAAGCAATTGCACGAAAACTTAGCTCTCTTACTTACAAAAGATTACGATCGAATCTAAACA